>JAOWBN010236093.1:0-12321 GCA_028565015.1 Pinguicula moranensis
AAGAATTAGTGATTCTACAAGAGGTATTCCAATTCCTTCTTCCTTGTACCATCAAGTTGTGTAAATTAGCAAAGATCTTTGGTCAAAAGATCTCTGAAATTTTTGTTATGTATGCTTAACACACACTTATGTTTTACGCTTTCGCACAAATTATGCATCATGACACGTAGTATAGCTTTCGGAGATCTTACACAATGGTCTTTACATAACTGAACAAAGGATGCCCATATATAATGTGAATACTAAACGAATCAAATCAAACGACGATAACTCAACCCTCCTATGGCATTGTCGCTTAGGTCATATTAACGAGAATTGTATAAAGAAGCTCCAAACAACTGGACTTGTAGACTCTTTTGACTGGGAGCAAATTGATAGGTGCGAATCTTGTATATTTGGAAAAATGACCAAGGTACCTTTTAAGAAGGTTGCCGAGAGAACCACTAAGCTATTAGCATTAGTGCATATAGACGTATGTAGTCCTCTGAGCACAAGTGTACGATGTGGATATTTGTACTTCAATATATTTACTGATGATTTCAGTAGATATGGCTATGTGTATCTGATAATGCACAAGGCTGAATCCTTGGAGAACTTCAAGGAATTCCAAAATGAAGTCAAAAATCATCTTGGTAAGAAAATTAAGGCACTTCGATCGGATCATGGTGGTGAACACCTGAGTTTTGAATTTTGTGATAATCTTAAATTCAAACTCATAATTTGCAATTGGGCCCGAATAATTATTCGAGCCCAATTTATTTAAATACTCAAATTGGGCTTGGAGCCCAAATGAGTAATATCGAATTGGGATTGAGAGCCCATGAGATTTATTTGTTCTCATTTAAGTCAGTCGGATAAGGAAGAGATTTGTATCTATCTCCCGCCTACGCTCTCCTTCACGAGAAAGAAACCTCCAACCGAAATCTTCCTTGAAACATTGTCCGACCACCGTGAACGGTTTCTTCACTGGAAAAGGGTCTAGCAGCCTCTTCATTAGCCAGGGAGTGCTCCGGGTAGTGAGTCTCCTCCTTTGGGACTTTCTTGGTCCACGGTTTTCGTACGAGTTCTGATCGAATTCTGGTGGGCTCTTTTCCAGGTACTACAAAGTACGTACGGCTATCCCTTGGCCTCTAAAACACGAATTAGCATGTGTTAGGCTCGATTTCACCTTGCTTCCTTATTTGAAAATTTTCAAAAATTTTTGAAATCGAGCGAATTGATCCTACCCATAGCCTTTGTAGCCGTCAACATTGATCATAGGCCATTTAGTGGCCACAAATTGTGGGAAGCGGTTGTTGTTTTTCCAACAATTTGGGAAGCTGAAGACCTTATATCCCAAATTCATAACCTTAGTTTTGTAGAGTATCAGTCTGTGATCAGATACTGAGATATCTAGCCCAATTTGATGTGCATCAGGCCACTCTCTCATCCAAGACTCTGATAACAAGAAGCGATCGATGCGGCTGCAACAAGCCCCCATCTTAAGATGCAAGTGAACCGTGTACACTGGAGAGGAAGATAAGTGAAACTCTGCTCCTTAATCAGTGAATCAAATTCATCAACTTCCACTCTTGAGGTGGAAGCATTGCTTCTTTTTTTCAATAGGCGAACAAATAGCATTAAAATCGCCCTCCAGATACCAGCAGCTAGATGACTCTCCTGGCACCAGTTGCTTGATCTTCCCCCATAAAACTCTTTTACGCCTAAGTAGGCAAGGGGACTATACATTCATAATTATGACAGGGGTCGGGTTGGATGACCAAAATCCCCTTACACCTAGAGTATCGCCATCCGTCCAGAAATTGGCTATTAGGAAAGAAACTTTACACCAAATGGATAGTAGACCACCCAAGCTCCCAACAACTGCACAAAATCTCCAGTCAAATTCCTCATTTGAACGTATCTGTCTTTAGGTCCAGTGATCAATGTATTCCAGTTTTGTATCCTAAACTAGTAACATGTCAACTCTCTGTGATTTAACTAGCTCTCTAAGAGCTACTTTTTTGCTCGTCAATCGGAGACCACGGACGTTGAAAGATATAATGTGCATCAGGTGGATGTAAACTTGCAGGCAGGATCAGAAGGAAACATCTCAGTTGGGTTATATTGATAAGTCTTGAACATCCGGATTATCCATTGGGTTAAGGCCTCACAAGGGGAGTTTAAAGATATCCTTAGGTTTAGGGAGAGGTCCACAACCGCCTCAGCTTCCTTGGATACAATTGGTAGAGATAGGAGCTGTATAGCCCTGGATGATCCAAATATGCTCTTTTAGCTTCTGCGCAGAGTCTTTCTCCGGATCATGATTAATGTAAGGGTCATTATTTCTGTAAGCTGCAAGGGAGTTAGGAGAAAGGTGGAGGAGGGGCATGATTGACAAAGGATCAGAGACGTATGAGTTCTAGGATGAGGGATCCAGATTGAGAGTAGGAAAGGCCAGAGAGGTATGGGCGGGAATGACCGTTTTAACTGAATGGTGTGGGGAAGTGACTGGATTTGAATTTTTTAACATTGGGTAAGGAATATTGGGCCTCAAACCCGCATTAATGTGTTGGCTATCCAGGAGAGCAGAGAAACTACCCTGCTGGACTTGGGCTTCTGATATGGGCCGGGGGCTATTAATATTTTTGTCTGGGCATGCCTCTTTAGTGACAAAGTTGATTGAGGCCCATGACTCGGGGTCAAGCTGTAGGAGAAGAGTAGGTTCTTTAGATTGGAAATTGATGTCAGGCAATCTGGCAGAATCTGGCAGACGATAATTTTTGCCGTCTATCAATGGATTTGATAGTGACATGTTAGGAATGTCCATACAATCTGTCTCGGGCTTCTCAATAACCAATAGCTCTTGTGAGTATCGATTAACATCGTCGAAGATGCCTTCATTGAAGGATGCCGAAGCTTCCAGGCAGGGGACAATTGATGCCTTGGCTGCCTTATCCGAGAGAGCGGAACCTACTAAGGTTGGACATGCTGTATCTGGCAGAGCGTCCTTTCTGCCCAATTGGGAACCTGAAGGGACAGTTGGTTTTATTTTTTGGTTCCCAGTGTAATCAGCAAATTCTTCTTGAATGTGGATGCAAAATTTGGCAACCCCGGTATCTATCGCTAGAGATTGATTTATTGCACTATATTCTGTGGTTAAGACCTGTATGCTAGCAAATTGCATATCTCGGTGCAGCTGAGTTTTGACATCCACCATCAACAATGTCCCCGGAACATATGCGATTTCTTCGAAAAATTTCTCGTGCCACCAGTGCAAGGGGATACCCCTAACCTTGATCCATGTAGGCCTGGTTAGTTTGCTGTTAACCAGCTTCCAGGGTTGTAAAGAGTGTAGACAGAGGGCTTTCGTTGTAGCAATATCATTCAACAACTTGAAAAGGTCTTCAGATGAGGCCAGTTCGCTAAGGACCTCGCCCCCCCTCTAGACGGACAACAAATCTATTCGAATCAGGTTGAGAGTCTCAAGATCCAAGATAGGGCCGGGATTCCAATGAGACATTTATTTAGCCACTGATATTCTTCCGGATTTGGTCTGAATTTAATGGTCTTGACTACCTCGGGCTCAAGAGCTTGTGAGGAATATCCACAGGGTTACCAAGCTTATCATTTGGGGATAGAGGCTCCTAACCAGTACGGGCAGCACTGACTTTGAGCAGGAAGGAACCTACCCAAACTCTATTGAGTATGTCCAAGAGATCGGAGTCGATGGAGGATTTTGTGAAGCGGACGAAGCCCAAACGGCGTTGGTTAGGAGAGGAGATCGCAGGAAGGTGAACATCACAGACCACTCCGTTTGTTTCGGTTTGCTTCAATAAATCTGTTTACGGATTTTTCAACTCTGTTTAATAAATATGTTCTCGGTTTGTTTTAAAAAAATATTTATACAAATAAATTAAGCAGTATAAATAAATTATGTAGTATTAAATGGTAAAAATATTTTTATTATTGTTTGAATTGGTATTTTTTTATAACTGTTGAACAGGTAAATTATTTTATCACCCTCTAAAAAATTTACATCACCTTCCTACATAAATTTATTGCTTCCCCCTCTAAATTTTCGAATGCCCCTCTAAAAATCCACCCCACCCCCTCCCCTAAAAATTGTTTCTACGTCCTCCCTTTTGGGAGATGAATCTTTTAGAAGAATGGTCAAATATTCATAAAATCGTAAATTGAACAATGGGTAATATTTTAGAAAAAAAATTTAAAAATATTTATTCTTCAGTATGAGTTCCATTTTTGTTTTGTTTTGTTTTTTGATCGAGAGAGTTCAATTTGATTTTCGTTACCTTTCCTTTATTTGAAAAGGTATATTCATATTATTTTTAAACAATATTTCATAAACAACCTTTAAATTTGTAGATAAGCATTTTTAATTGATTAAAAAATTACAGTCAAATATGCATTGATTAAAAGCAGTGGCACAAATCACTTCTCTCGAGAGTTTAGGTAGAGTTCGGCATACAGGCCCCGAACCGCCCTTTTTCTAAAATGGGCTTCCTAAATCGCACCGGACCGTTTTAAAAATGGGCTTAGCTCATATTCCCTCATTTTTTTAAGAGCTCGAAACCATATCCGCACATTTTCAAATGCCACCCATATCCACACGTTTTTTTTAAATGTAACCCGTTTAAAACTGTTTGAATCCGTTTAAACCATTTAGTGTTTAGGGTATTCGTTTAAATTGGTTATAAGTTCACAAGGTTTGAAGTGAGTCATGTTTATATATATATATATATATATATATATATATATATATAAACTTATAAACTTAAGGTATATATTTATAAATTTAAGTTTATAAGTTACAAGTTTATGCCCTAATTTATAGCTCATACCCAAAGTTCATAAGTTTATAGTTACAAAGTAAATTATATTTTTAAGTTACGAAGGTTTAAACTTATAAACTTAGGGTATGAAATCGTAATTTTATATGAATAGTTAAACTCAATGTATCAACAATAAACTGTGTTATAAACTTATAAATATATATAAACGTAAGATATGGAGATAAATTATAAATTACAAACTTATATAAATTTATTAACTTAATTTATGAACTATAAACTAAACTATAAACCTACAAAAATATATGAGCTAGGGTATGAAAATGAATTATAAATTATAAAATTATGTTATAAGTTGTAAGTTTATTTTGTAAATTTATACGTATAAATGTTGTATTAAGTTATAATTCTTATAATTCAAAATCCTACCCTGACCCTAACCCCTAATTTATGTATATTTAAACTCGGATTAATATATGTGGCGCATATAAATTTTAAAAAAAATATATTATAATTATTTAAACAATACATGATGCAATATGATTTTTAATAAAAAAAAAAAAATTAATTTTTTAATTTTATTTTAAAATTTAAAATATCGTTATAGCATTATTCTAATAATTATGGGGTTAAAAAATTATTATAAACAATATAATAAGTGAAAAAAAGAAAAATCATATTATAAAAAAATTAAAAGCACCCATTTTACAAAAATGGTACGGTACGGTCCAACACGGTTTGGGCCCATTTTACCCAGATCAAATGCCCCTCTCTAGTTTAGGGGCATGTTTTGCAGAGCTTGTACATTTTTTTATCATGTGTTTCAATGTTGAAGAATATATTAAAGGTTTTTTTTTAATACATTGGCCCATTAGTGTCCAATGGATCCAACTAGCCCATTACTGTCTAATGAATCATTTCATCTGTTTCATCTCATCGATTCATACTTATCAAAAGGCATCTACTTCAATCGACAAAACTGTATCCTGCGAATGATTTCTTCGATTTGATTGTCGCCCATCTTTGAAGTTTTATTTGATCCAGGATATCTTGAGGTGATTTGCAATCCTATTGGCATATCATTTGATTCCTGTATAACCAAATCTGCAATTTGTCATTAGTCATAGCAATCACCATTTCTTCCGTTGGTTCTCCTTGCCAGAATCATATGACCTTCATAATTGATAGTGTGGTTTCTGTGCAGCATCATTGTATGCCTAGCCAATTGTATAATTGCATCCATAGTATATAAGTCCAATTGCATGTTGCAAATAAGTGACCTATAGATTCAGTGTGAAGGCAACATATCTTGCTCATCGGAATTTGAGCATTTGGAAATGTAACATTTCGTTCCTACAAATTTACCAAAGTAGGGATCCATCCTCCCTTGTAATACCCGCTTGCTGAAAGCTAATATTTTGAGTGGGGTGAGATCATCTAAAAGTAAAGACAAAGTGAGATGCATTGGTGAAAGTAGGTCGTTTGTTTTTGGGTCAACTGGTATGCATTCTTTACTGAGTATATTCCTCCTCCGTCATTTCTCCATGGCCATAGTCATCTATCTGATCTAGAATGCGCTCTGCAATGTCTAGTTGTAGCTGAGATAGTGATATAATTTCATATAAATGTAATGTTCTACACCATATCCATATCAATCTTTCCCCATCTTGCTCCAATTTTGCAGCTATTGTTTGATATTTATCTTCTGCAATTTAGTAAAACCTTTCATACTTCTCACATAACCTGTTTCGGCCTAACCATTTGTCCTCCCAAACCATAGTAGTAGTGCCCTTGCCTACCCTTCGGATAACATTGCTATAGAACCAATCTTCATACCTAGTGCTTCTGCTAAGTTGTTTCCACCTGACTGAAACTCTGGACAAATTTAGTATCTCCTGATCTTCAAAATATATAGTCCATGGGATTCTTCCATACTTGTATTGAATTAGCTCATACCAACAGCTATCTGACTCGTTTAAAATCCTCTATCCCCACTTAATAAAGAGAGCTTCATTGAAGGATTCCGGTTCAATCACCCCAGGTCCTCTATTTTTCTTCTTCTATGTTATCTATTGCCATGAGATCTATGGTATTTTCCTTCTTCCTTCTTGGCCTCCCCACAAGAATTGCCTATGAAGTTGGGTGATTTTCTTGATGATAGTTTTTGGAGCTCTAAACATAGACATATAGTAAACCAGTAGATAAGTCATAACTACCTTGATCAACACTAATCTGCCTCTAAAAGAAAGATGTTTTGTCTCCCATAGCTATAATCTTCTCTTGACAGTATCTATAGCTGGACCCCATAGGCTGAGACGGTGGTGGTTACCATCTAGAGGCATTGGGAATTTATTTGTCTGGCAACATAGAAGAGCAACTAATCTTCTTAGTTCAGTAGGAGGTAGATTTATTGCATATAGTTTACTTTTGTGGTTACCACCTCAATATATTTCTTGTGCACATGATGTCCTGCTCACTACCATTTTCAAAAATAATTGTATCATCCCCGTATTACAATATAGATAAGCTTTGAGTTCCCATAGGAAATCCCCTTAACATTGTCATCTTTTTAGCTTTTCTTAAGAATAAGTTCAGACCTTCTGCGGCTAATAGAAATAGATAAGGGGACAAAAGGTCTCCCTACCTAAGGCCTTTCTAGGGAAATAGCTTATCTGTGGGTAAGCCATTGATAAGAACTGAAACATATATTGAACTTATGCAGGCCTTGATCAAGTTCTTAAATATAGGGTGAAACCCCATGACATCCATCATATTCATTGTATAGGACCAATGTATAGAGTCAAAAGCTTTTTGAAAATCTACCTTAACTAAAGTGCAGCTTGCCCCTGTTTTCTTTGCCAAATCAGTCGCCTCATTAGCACAAAGTACACTATCCCCTATATATGTCCCATTAATGAAGCCTGATTGACTTTTAGATATGATAGAGGGCATCACCTATGAAAATACCTTGTAGGCACTATTTATTAGAGAGATTGGCCTGAAGTATCCTAGTTCCCTCTGAGTTGAACCTTTTGATTGCAGTGCAATAAATGAAGCATTCATACTAGCTACTAGTTTTTCTAAAAAGTAAAATTCTTCGATGGATTTTATAAAGTCAGCTTTGAGCACTCTCCCAAAATTCTGTATGAAGTTAGGTTATAACTGTCTAGGCCTGGACTTTTAGATCCTTTACAACTCATGGTTGCTTCAGTGATTTCTTCCTCTGTAAATGTCGCAATTAGGTAAGAGTTTTGAGTAATAGAGAGCCTTGGTGTTTGGCAGAAATCCATTGGTACCGATTCATGATCTTTTTACAGTTTGAAAATTATTTCAAAATATTTCTTGAACTTTTCCTTGACTATATGGACCTCATCTATCCATTCACCATTTATGAAAGTTCCATGTATTTCTTCTATTCTTGTTGATACAGGCATGGAAGTAGTGAGAGTTTGCATCACCAAGCTGCAACCATTTATTTCTAACTTACAAATATGCCATTGCATATTGTTGTTTGAGTAGTAGCTATAATCTTGTCCATGATTCTTTTAGTGTTATAGATTCTATGACTGTTAAAGATCTAGTATTTAGTGTACTGTCCAGACTTTCAATGAGCTGCATCATCTGTTGAATCATTTGAGGTATATTACCAAAGACTTCTCTGTTCCATCTTTTCAGCCCTTGTTTTAAGGATTTTAATTTCTCTTTCAGAATATATCATCTATCCCCTAATATATCATATTACTCTATTCATTTTCCACCAGCTACTGGTAGTTACTTTTGTCTAGCCACACATCAAACATTTTGAATGGTATAGGTCCCCAGTTTTTTGTATTTCAGAGAACATGACAGGACAATTATCAAAAATTGATTAGGCCAGTGCCTGCTATTGCATCATTGGCCATTTTTTAGGCCATTTTTCATTAATTAGCTGTCTATCTGATCTTTTACATGCACTTGCATCAGGTATGGGCCATGTATATTTATATCCCAAGAGTGGTAGATCAATGAGTTGTGCTTCACTTATGAATTCTTCGAAGGTAGTGATTTCAGATGTAGATACCTTGCCTATCCCCTTTTTCTCATTCTCATCCAATATTTAGTTGAAGTCCCCTAATAAACAGTAATGAAATGGTTGAATTATCTAAAGTTTATGTATTAGGGCTTCCCATAACTGTTTCCTTAAATCAAATGGGCAGGGTGAATATATGAAAATAATACAAACTATTTGAGTATCACATAACCATTCACCTTCAATTCCTATAGCCCCTGGGATCTCCCATCTTCTCATTAATTTAAAATTGTCTATTTTCCATCTGCATAAGATTCCATCAGAACTCCCTATTAAAGATTGGAACTTCATATCCCAATTTACTTAATCCCAGATAGTTGTCAATACTTGCGGGTTGATCTCTTCCATTTTTGTCTCTTGGATACTAATCACTTGGATTTTGTGTTATGATTCTCTTTCTGATGTCCTCTTACTTATGTCTCATCCCCAACTCCAAATCCTTCCTTATACCTCCTTGTATAGCATCCATATCATCACCAAGTGCTTGCACACCTATTTTTTCAAAGTACATAATTTGATCTCTAGTTTCCATAGCTGAAAACTTATTCAGTACCTGAGCTTCTCTACCAGTTATGTTGAGTCCCAATTGGCGGCCAAGTTGTAGTAATTCAAGAGTTCTGCCATCTATGGTTACCATACATACTTGTCTTTCCTCTGCTTTTTTCTGCTACTCTTGTAAAGCCAGAAGTTCAGCTATTTTCTCTGATACTAGTAGTTCATTAGTCATTGTTGGACCTTGATTTCTGCTACTGTGAGTCTGCTCATCAGTCTCTATTTTTCCAATGCTTTGTATGTCATTTCGATAAAGAGTTATTTTTTCTGGTTGTTCACTAGATGGGTGCTGAAGTAGATCAAATCTATTTTGCACGTGTATGTGGGGGCTGCATTGTTCTAATTGTACGATGAGCTCGCTTCATTGCGTAAATGTATCAGTGGGCTCTGTGATCTAGCTTGGCCAGATATATTGATATGCTTTTCACCCATTCCCAAAATTGGGCCCTTATATCCTTTGTATTGATTTTCTTATCCCGCTTTGGAATAGTAGGCCCATTTAGCAATGAGAATCCTTTTTCAAAAGTATCACTTACCGTACTCTGAGCCTTTCTCCTCCATCCCATCGTCCTTTTCGGCTTCTCAATCCACTTAGCAGAGTTATGTATACGAAGGCGCATCCAATCAGTCTAGTCTGTGTATCTAGGTCGTCTTGTAGCACTTTTTTTTCGCCAACCGGTTCTGCACTTATTTCTTCCAGAGTTTCACCGGATTCTTCAGCAATGTGTATAGGATATTTTCGTGTCCACACCACAATTTCCGACAGGAGGGAGATATGACTAGAAATCCATGTGCGAATTAACACCCTTCCTGCCCTAAAATTGTTTCTGCTAGCATAATCAGTATCGAAGAGTAGTGCTCTGCTCAGCTTGTGAGTTATCCATCTATAGAACCGATTGCCTTGGCAGGAGATGGGGACACCTTCCATAGCAATCCAGAATGATCTTTCTTTCCCCACTGGTTCGTTTCCACTATTCCATGATCTTACTCTTTTGACAGTTTGTGTTATTAAAGGGTTGTGCTCAGTTAGGAATTTTCTCTGCAAGCCACATCCTAGAACAAGATTAAGTAGTTATTCCAGATTGGCAGAGGTGCAATGGTAATATCCAGGAAGCCCTCATCAGTAATTAGTTTTTCAATTGCTTTACTTACTTCCCTTCATTTAATTCAAGTACTGCTGCACATTTTAGCCAGGATAAGTTCTCCTCAGATAGTCTAATTACTTCCTAAGTAACCTCCTTTCTTATTGCTTTCTTGACTAGAATATATTTCCTTTTGTTCACAGATAGATCTCTCCGTGGTATCCTTGAGTACCGAGGATAGTCTATCCGCACTTTGCAGCTGCCAACCTAGATTCCAACAAGTAAGATTGTTATATCGCAGTTGCTTGAAAGTTTCAAATCCAAACCGTTTTTCAGCCTTATCTAGCTTCGGAGGGATGTATAGATCAGTGCATATGTCACAACCTCTAAATACACTTTACATATCTGAGGCTTTATATTCATTGGAGAAATTTGTAAAATACAATATTATCGCATTTCTTTCGACTTCTGTGTTCGGGTAGTTTTGTTTTCTTGTAGCTATTTGTACCACTGGTCTTCTTTCCTCTTGCGACATAGCTCACCTCTGTGTATCCTTTGCAGGTCCTTTGCTCTTCTAACCATAATTGTTTTGTGCAGAAAACAGTCAGAAGCTCTTGGATTCTGTTGCTAAAACTATATAGTAAGAAACCTGAAGCAAAAGAGTAGCACACGTGGAACTCCTCTGGTGAAATCCCGCTCAGAAAGAGTTCGCTACCAGTGAAGACCCGTCCGGCGGTGTCCCTCCCATGCTTCTCCAGCCATTTCCTCTCCAGTCATCATGTCAAAATGAAATTATAGAGGCCTCCTTCATTTTTGTAATTGATCACTATTCCATGATCTTACACTGCACCATTGAAATATCTTGGGTGAGCAGCTTTGTTTCCCACTATTACATGTAATTTTGTTTATAACTTACAAGCAGGTTAAGATCAGAAAACCAAAATCAATAAGTCGCTTTATTAATACAAAAAAGTGGCGGAGTCAACATTCTCGATTTGGGTTGGGGCGAGTTACAAACAAGCGACACAAGTCAAGGTATTCATTTTGGAATTTATGAAGTGTTAGGTTAGGTGTTGAAATCTGTTTAAAGCGACTTGGCACAAATTTTGGAAAAAAGGTATTTCAGATCAACTTATCTAAAAGTATTTATGGGTTTTTGAAAAGACGGAAGTAAAATTAACTTATAAAACAGTTAAAAATTGAATTTTTCTTTAATTAATAGAGAAATAAAAGCACAAATTAATATACAAAAATGGGCTTTATTTAAGCCACCTAACAAAAGCAATTCACATTATTTTCCTTGGGTATAATGAAAGATCAAGATGAACAACTCGCTGTCCTACACTACATGGCTACATCCCCAACAACAAAATAATCAAACGAAGGAAGACGCCAAAACAAGAAAAATAGGGACTCATTTGTTCACTATCTTCAAGAAGTCTAGCGCCCCTCAAGCACAGGTGTATCTTGACTCCAAACCAAAATATAGTATCGATAACGACATGGCCTTGTCTGGCTCACACGCACACTTGTTGTCCGAGTTGAATCTCTGGTTTCCGTTTCAGATATTTTTATATATGTTAGAAAGAGCCTCAAATTAAAATCTCAGACAACAACTAAATCAAAATACTCTTAACAAAAATGTTACAAGGTGGGACGATTCTGGCTTCCTCTCTGATATGGATTATTAATAAATTAATAAAATTATTGACTTTAGTTGACCACTATCGGTTAAATCCTTATTGAGACAGCTACGCAGTGCCTGATCCTGATCTAGGACTTGGGAGCATGGTGGTGGTGGACCAAGTGAAGCAATCTTCACCACATG
>JAOWBN010236104.1:0-12321 GCA_028565015.1 Pinguicula moranensis
AGAGGACGAAGAGGGTGAGGATGAAAAGTAGGAAAAGGAAGAGTACTGAGAAGGCTCCTTTTTTAGCTGTTGCACCAGCAATTTTGGCGGCTCGCATCTCCATAAACATTTCTAGCTCCCTCTGCTTCTCCCCCAAAACGAATTAACAGTTGTTTTCACTCTTACCCAGCAAAATCCCTCACTTCCATTCCTCGGCAGCCTCAAACCACCATCCAAGTACACCCTCTTATACACTACACCGTCACGCCTCTGTTCCCATAGCTTAACTTTCAATCAACCCTCTATCTCGATATCTCAGATTTTCTTTTCTTCACAAGTTCATGCACATACATTATATGTACCTATCTGCTCTATCTTTATTGCAAATAGAACGTGCATCGCTTTCAGACACACCCTGCCATCCGATTTCATGTATTGAATTGTAAATTTTTCATGGTTTGTGAGGCACGGTGACTAGGCGTTGCATTGGTATGTGGGCCCCTTCACCTGCATCGTCAGACGTCAGCTATTTGCCAGTATGGTGGATTTTATTAATTCGCCTCATTTTCTCAATAATTCCACAAACCAGGCAATGAGAAGTTCATTCTTCTTTCTCTGTTTCTGGTTCAGAAATAATGGAAAAGAAGAAACAAGAAAATCTGTGGGGATTTGTTGAGAAATAGTCAGTTGAATGAAATTATAAGAGTTGCAGACTGCAGTAGGATTTATTTGAAAGCCTTTATTCGGACCAACTCAGACTCCACTATTCGTACATATTTCTACATGGATTCATTGTAATGTAAGTTGGGAACAAATAAAATTACTAGAGTCAATGATGACCAGCTACTACTCTACTCCATAATCCATTACCCTGTTCCTGTTGTTGGTCAAGTACTGCAGTAATTTAATTGGTGGGGCCGAGGGTAGTTTAGTTTGGGTGGAGTGGATGGTCAAAAAAGACCGACTGCAGTAATTTATTAAGCTTTTGTTCAAGTAGAAACACTTTTTTTAAGTTTGAAGTTCTATTTCTTTAACTTCAAGGCGTTAAAAAGCTTATATAAAATAATATATTTATAATAAAAAAGAAATCGTTTGAGCCATTTCTGCAAACTCAAAATTATCTAAGAAATTATTTTTATTAACTTTGAGTACGCCACAACACTTCTTAAATATCAATTGCAAACACAAACTTCAATTAAATAGAAAATCATTTTTTACTGTTTAAGAGGTCGGTTTATTGTATCTTTAAGATCGCACTAATGAATGTTAGAAATTTTGGCTTCCTACAAAGACTCGCACGTACAATCATGCAAGTTGTATGGTTATATATTATTATATCTCGTACCGAATCAATGTTGGTTGGCAAACAAGATAACTCTACGATACGACGCCGTCTGAGTATTATAATTGTAATAGTCAGAAGTCGACGATGATCTCACTCAGGCGTGGATGTGGAAACAGTTTAGGATTGGATAACGCGGAAATTTATTAATTATTTCCCTATATTTTAATTGACCAAACAACTTTATAATAAAGAAAAAACAATCCGAATTGATTGATGGAACCATTTCGGGTATGCTTTAGGTTTGTAGACACGACAAATACACTCATCTATTTCAACTGAACAGAACCATGCCTCACATAATTTGAGACAGTTTTCAATCCACTTCAAATTATTTTGTATTAACAAATATAATGTATATATATGCAGAAATAAATACCTACCAAAAATGGAAAATAACTTCTATGATATTTTAGGTGCTTCTACTTGCCAGGAACAAGAAGCTGCTAGTAAATTGTTGCAAGTAGTATTTAAGCCTCTTGTAAAATAATTCACTATCATCATTTTAAGGGGTGTTTTGTGCAGACTTCTTATGCTTATAATTGGCTTATAAGTACATTTTTTTCAAAAAATGAGGAGTTATTTTTTGAAAAAATGTGCTTATAAGCCAATTATAAGTATAAGAAGGCTGCGCAAAATAGGGGCTAAGTTAGCTCACATTGCCACAAGCCTGGGCATAATCCAACAAAAAAAAATATTTGTGAGTTGTTGTCTAGAAACTTTTATATGATATCTACCAACTCGCATATTATGGACTTGAAGGTCTCTCTGTGTGTGTTGTGGGGGAAGTGGGTGGGGGTGGGGATGGGTTGCATACATAAAATTAACCCAACATATGATATAACACTCTCTTGTGGTTACAGAATGTGTGGCTCAATTTGAGGCCAGAGATCGACTTCAACAGAGGAATGAACATAACTCTATTCTCGAAGAAAGAGTGTAAGAATTCTCAACAGAATTTCAGACTCAATAAAAGGGGGGGAATAAAAATAGAACAATTAATAAAAGCTGATGTCATTTACTTCTTGCGGCAACTCAAGGCTTTCTCGGATTTGGGGTTGTCAGACGTCCTCCAAAATGCATCCACAATGGCCGCAATCATGAAGGTTTGTGCTACATCATCTTCCTCAGGGGGACATAATTCATCCTCAAATTCTCAGCCGAGTCATCATCAGAGTGATCGTCATAGTAGGGGACGAGATGCTTGACATTGAAGACGTTCGCCATGCATATATGTGGCTAGACAGCTTGAGGCGGTAGGTATTCGAGTTGATTTTCTCCAAAATTTCAACCAGACCTATCTTGCGGGCGACGAGCTTGTTGTGTTCTCCTTCAGCGAACTCGATGGCGATGATGGGTGTCCACGACCCTTTTGTACTTAGCAATGGCTGCTTCTAAGTTCTTCTCCACCATTTGATGAACGTATTGCAGGATGTGTACGAAATTAGCGGCAGAGCCGTGGGGGTTGCGCATATCAGGGTTTGAGGTGAGCTCCAGGGGGCCGCACGGCATGCAAAAGTAGACCACCTAAAAAGGGGTTGAATCCCGATTGCGGTTTGTGGCATGGTTAAAGGCAAACTCAGCCTTGCTTAAAAGGAGATCCCAACCTTTGGTCTATTCTTGAACTAGACATCGCAATAGGTTACCAAGAGATCGGTTGCCAACTTTGGTTTGCCCATCTGTCTGTGTATGATACGCACTACTGAAATTAAGTTTTGTGTGGACAAGGCGCCATAGACTGTGCCAGAAATAGCTGAGAAACCGTGAGTCCCTATCAGAGATAATGCTACTTGGCAAACCGTGCAAACGGTAGACTTCTAGGAAGAATAAGGCGGCCACTTTGCTCGCATTTGTTGTTTTCTTGCACGGGATGAAGTGGGCTACTTGGGGAAAGCGGTCTACGACAACAAAGATTGAATTAGCGCCTCTCTGTGTCCATGGAAAACCCAACACGTCATCCATGCTAATGTCCGTCCAAGGCTGATCAGGAATAGGTAGGGGCCTATAGAGGCCTGTGTTTGAGGCGTGGCTGTTGGAGAGTTAGCACACGTGGAAACTACGAACATAACGCTCAACCTCTTGGCGCAATGAAGGCCAGAAGTAAGACTGACAGATAAAAGATAGGGTCCTTGAAGCACCCATATGGCCTTCAGAATGCACCTCCTGGATGATGAGATCACGCCAACTACACTCGGAGACACATAACAGCGGTCCTTTGAAAATGAAGCCTTCCTAAAGTGTGTACTCAAGATGCCCATTCGTGTGAATTTGTTGGAGGATTGGGCCAAAATAGGAGTCTGACAGCAGCAGGTCCTTGAAAGTGTGTAAGCCCATAACGTGCACAGATAGGCGGCTGAGCAGATTTTGTCTACGGGTAAAGGCATCATCCACCTTATTAGAAACGCCTGATTTATGCTGGACCAAGAACGTAAGCTGTTGTAAGTAGCCAAACCATGCGGCGTGTCTAGCGTATATCTTATCTTGACTATGCATATGTTTCAATGCCTCATGATCTATGAAGAGTACAAACTCACGGTGGAAAAGGTAATGCCCTCAATGCTTAATTGTTTGAACCACGACATAGAGTTCGATGTCATAGGCACTATAGTTGAGGTGTGTGCCAGCCAATTTTTGACTGAAGCATGCCACTGACTTATTGGCTTGACTGAGGATGGCACCTATGCCTATCTTGGATGCATCACTGTTCAACACAAATGGGATATCAAAGTCCGGAAAGACCAAAATAGGGGCTTGGCGGAGTTGTTGTTTGATATGCTGGAATGCACGTTCAGTATTTGTTGTCCATTCAAATTGCGAGCCCTTCATACACTCGATGAGGGGCGCGGTTTCTATGTTAACATGAGGGATAAAATGACGGTAAAAGGATGCCAAACCATGGAGACAGCGGACATCCGATGCGTGCTGAGGAGTAGGCCACTACAGGACGACCCTACTTTGGTCTGATCCACTTTTAGGCCCTCAATTGAGATGACAAAGCCGATGAACAAGACCTGAGGCACAAAGAAAGTACACTTCTGGCTAGAATAGAAAAAATGATCCTAGCACAACGTTTTTAATACGGCACCGAGGTGTTGATGCGCGGTTCGAGTGCAGCTGTAGACAAGAATATCATCGAAATAAATGATGACTCATGAGCCAATAAAAAGGCAAAGAACCTTATTCATTATCCACATAAAGGTACTGATGGCATTTGAGAGGCCGAACAGCATCATGAGCCACTCGTAGAGGCCTTTTTTGGTCTTGAAGGCGGTTTTTCATTCGTCTCCCAGTCGTATATGTACTTGGTGATAGCCACTCTTCAAGTCTAGTTTGGAGAACACTGTAGCACCACTTAGTTGGTCCAATAAATCATCCATGCGAGGTATTGAAAAATGATACCAGGCGGTTATCTAGTTGATGGCGCGACTATCTACGCACATCTGCCAATCATCGTCTTTCTTGGGGATGAGTAGTGTGGGCACAAGACAAGGGCTGAGGCTCTCCCGAATGTGGCCTTTGAGCAGCAATTCCTCAATTTTTCGGCGAAGCTCCTCGTGCTCCATAAGTCTCATTCTGTAATATGTTAAATTAGGTTGAGTTGTTTTAGGTTGCAGGTCAATGTAGTGCCTAGGCCTGATGGAAGGTCGTCGGGAAACACATCCCCGAATTCGTCCAGGAGCACGACGACTTCAGAAAGAAAGGGCATGATGTGGTTCATGTCTTTGCCTATGAGCAAATAGGCCCCTGGTGCTTCCTGGAGGGCATTGACGCAATGGGCTAGGTTCAAGAGCTTTGGGGAGGAGTCCAACGTGCTTGTTTTCGATTGCCCGGGGCTAGGGTTATCTTGACGACATCAAACAAAAATTTGTATGTATTGAGGAAACTGTCATGAAGGACATGGCGGTCAAATTGCCAAAGGCGGATGAGCAGAAGGTAGCATGCATCCATGTCGACCATGTCGCACCATACTGCATCTTTGTAATGTTTCCCAATGGAGAATGGGACCTTGGCTCTTTCCTTGATGAGCATCTCACCCCCCACCCCCATCCTGCTTCAACCATGCTGGTTAATAAGGTCATGGATGTGCCTTGGTGGGTAAGGCCAATTCGGCAACTACTTCTTTGGGCACAACATTTTTGCAGCTGCCGCTGTCAATTATGAATTGGCAGATGCGGCCTACAATAGTAAATGACAAATGGAGTAGCTCATGTTGTTGGTCGCTGGATGGAGATTTTGGGGCAAGGCAGGTACCACGTAGGACCAGGTTAAGGCCAACATCACCTTCTTCAACTTCTATGGGAATTTCATCAAACACCGGATTGGTGAGCATTGCCACTAGTTGGGACTCTAGTTCAGCATCCTTTGCATTGTCCATGAGGACCTGCTTGCCGAGTCATCTGCAATCTACTTGTTTGTTCTCAATGTCTCCACACCCAAAACAGCGTACGCTACCCCCGACTGTGCGACTAGCTATCGGTTGAGAAGGAAAAGTACCTCATCCAATAGTGCCTTGGGTCGAGGAGTGCTATGCGGACTAAAACTAGGGTAGCTTGTCGCTGGAGCGGGCCTTCATGTCTGCTTTTCACGAGGACCGCACGCTGATATGCGGTTGCCACAGTAACAGCGTCAAACAGATTAACTGCGTCTTGAATCTGGGCACGCAGTCCGCTAATGTAGCTGGCAACCAATTGATCCTCTATTTCCATGAGGTTTATTTGGGCGACAAGGGCATAGACCTTGGTGGTGTAATCGTCAAATGACTTAACGCCTTGCCGGAGGCCTTGCAAACGCTAAAAATTAGGGGGAAGAAAATTTTGCTACATTTGCTTTTTCATCTTCTCCCAGGTGCAAAATTTTGGTTTCTCCATTCGTTGTCTCGTCACTTTGAGTTGGTGCCACCAAGCTAACGCGTGGCCTCGCAACCTGGTAGCTAGTAGCGTGACTTTCTTGGCCGACGGGAGTTCCTTCAACTCAAAGATTTGTTCCACGATGTTGAGCCAGCCCATAAACTCCTCTGGTTGTAACTGACCATGGAACTCCGAAAGTTCGGTCTGCATCCCTGTATCAAACCTCCTGTAGATGTCATCTATTACTGGCGTGAGATTTTGTTGCAACAGTTGCTCCATCATGTCCCGTAACTGTGCCTAATTTTCCCTTTTCGAGACATCGCCCTATCATTGGTTTGGTTGTGGGTTTACGCATCGAGGAAGCATAATTCTCGCTCTGATACCAGCTGATGTGCTTTCTGGTGGTTACAGAATGTTGGCTCAAGCTGAGACCTGGGATTGACTTCAATAGAGGAATGAATAGAACTCTATTCTCGAATAGAGAGTGTAAGAATTCTAGGGGTGCTTATTCGGAAATTTCCGTCGGAAATGGCCATTTCCATTTCCGTTCCGAACTCAGTTCGGAAGGAAATTTTCATTCCATTTCCGTTCCGAATTACCCTATTTCTGTTCGGAATCGGAAATCGGAATCGGAAATGGAACGGAAATTTCCAAATTTCCGATTAGAAATGGAAATGGAAATTTTCATTTCATTTTCGATTTTCGATCGAAAATGGAAATTTTTCAAAAATGGAAATTTCCGTTTTTTTCAATTTTCAAATAAGCACCCCTAAGGCCCTAATAGCTGGGCAAAACATGATAGAATAAGTTAAATAGGGAATGAGCAAATTAAGAAAATTGTGCAAGGTAAGGATTGACCAAAATCAATCTTTTCCTTTTATCTCCTACTCCTTCACTACTTAGTTTTGATTCCCATCTATAAAATAATTGTAATGGCACACGGTTAAAGATAAGAAAGAGAATTCATACAAATTATGTCTATGCTTTTATCTACATTCCGCTTTATCATAGTATCAGAGCCCATGGTTGATCTTTAGGGCAACCTTAAAGCTTCATCATCTACCATGTTGCTCAGCGACAACACAAATGAAGAGCAACTACCGCACAAGACGGCACTGCTCAACCCACAACCAACAAGAGGCTTGGAGAAATCTGACCAAGCGTCCGTTCAAATAGAAGCGATGTTAAAGCAGCTTAATCCAAGTCAAGGAATTGCTGTAGGCATCAAGCTAAATCACAAAAATTATGGCTTATGGTCTAGGCTGGTCAGAGTGTCAATCAGTGGTCGGGGCTATATGTCACATTTAACCAGCTCCAGCTCCAGCACCATCAGAGATGGGAACAGATGGATCTAAACATCATCTCGTGGCTGTTACATGCAATGGAAGGCGATCTTATGATGCAGTATGCAGATATCCTATGGCAAGAGAAATCTGGAATTCACTCGCAACAACTTTTAACAATGGCAGTGATGGTTGCAGATTTATGATTTATCAATACAGGCGACTAAACAACATCAAGGGACATGGACTCTTGAAGAACTCTATGGTAATTTACAATAGATTTGGCGTGATATAGATCTTCGACAGCCAAATTACATGAAGTACGAAGAAGACATAGCAGTCTTCAATCACCTAAAGCAGGAGAGGCAATTTCAATTCTTAGCCGGAATCAACGATGAATTTGATGCAATTCGAAGGTACATATTGAAGGAAAAATCATTACCTTCAGTGGAAGCAGCCTATGCCATTGTTCGCCGCAAAGCCACTAGAGTTGAAGTCCTCAACTCGAAGTCTCACAGCAGAGCCACATCCCAAGGTGTTGCCGGCAGATTTTCAGCCAAGAATCGGCCAGATCAGACAAAGAAGTCATCATCCCGTACAGTGGAGGACAAATCCAAGTTCTATTGCTCGGATTGTGACAAGAAGGGGCATAGCACCGATTGGTGCTTCCAAAAAATCGAATTCCCGTAGTGGTTCTTCGACCGAATCGAAAGATGGGAAAGGGGATTACGACAGCCGCCACCATGGGTAGCACAGAGGCCACCGCCCATGGCAGCAAGGCGCCGGGAATTGGAGCGATCTCCATCGCTACACAGATAAATCATGAAGCTACGCATGAAACCCTCGGTCAAGATGGAGGTAAAGAATTTGGGGAAATTTTTTTGTCCTCAAATCCCTATTTTATACTTAACAAATTAGCCCCTGACAGTTCTTTATTTACATATGAGTCCTCAGAGTTTGAGCAAAATCAAGCCTTACCCCTGAATGAACCCGAAATCTCACAAGGAGCCCGAAAAAATTTTAAAACCCGAAAAACACCCCCAGGAACTCTGAAAACTGTAGAACAACCCACAGACTTATGCAGAATTCCGAAAAACCCTAATCAAATACCCAATTCCCAAATTCAGCCCTACAAAATACCCGGATCTGCATATATTATTTAGGGGCCAAATAGAAAATGTGATAAATGGATTTTTGATTGTGGTGCTACAAAAACTATAACCTATGCCCCCGGGTGTTTTCATCTCTCGAACATCATCACAGCGGAGTCATATACAAACTGCCAATTGAGGGTTATCTCCAGTTCAGGAGGCTGGTTCTATTGCAATATCATCTACTTTGAAACTCAAGAATTGCTTATATGCGCCCAGTTTATCATGCAAACTCTTGTTCATCAATCATGTGGCTCAGGAGCTCAATTGTGTTGTTCTGATATTTTCTCATTTTTGCTCTTACAAGAGATGCAGACGAAGGAGATCATTGGGCAGGGCACTAAACGAGGGGGGCTCTATTATGTTGATGATATGATTTGCCCAATAACTGCTCTATTAGCGGATGGAACAGTGGATCGACAACTCTGACTTTGGCACCGACGGTTTGGACATTTGTCAATAGGGTATCTCAAGCTTTTGTTTCCTCAGTTATTTCGGAAAAACAGTGATTTTATTTGTGACACCTATGTTTGGGCAAAACATCATAGACATTCATTTCCTTCTAGTACTGCTAAAACATATGAACCTTTCTCGTTAATTCATCCGGATATTTGCGGCCCTGCTCCAAGTATAAGTCATGCTGGGTTCAAATATTTTTGTGTTGTTCATTGATGTTTGCACCCGTATGACATGAGTTTACTTTCTCAAAAATAAATCCGAGGTCCCATAGAAATTCTTTGAGTTTTTTCCCTAATCCAAACTCAATTTTAGAAAACCATTCGCATCCTGCGATTGGATAATGGGGGGAGTTTATCAACTCCACCATGGAAAAAAATTTCAAAACAAAGGGATGATTCACCAAACCTCTTGTCCCCATACCCCCCAGCAAAATGGAGTTACTGAAAGAAAAAAATAGGTTACTCCTAGAGATTACACAAGCACTGATGATTGAATCTAATGCATCGACTTCTCTATGGGTTGATGCACTTTCCACTGTGACTTACCTTGTTAACCGACTTCAAAGCACTTGATCTCAAAACACCTCTACAAACTTTATGTGATCTCACTCATGTTCCATTCAATCTTACACTACAACCTCGAGTCTTTGGGTTTGCTGTATTCGTCATGTTTCAAAAGGAAATCGCACCAAGTTTGATCATTTTGCAGTAAAGTGCATGGTCGTAGGATATGGTCAGCATCACAAGGGATACAGATGTTATCATCCCCTTACTAATCGCATGTATACCACCATGGACTGTGACTTTGTGGAGACAGAATACTATCAGTCCACCACCTCAAGTGCTCAGGGGGAGTATACTCATGATCACTTAAATTGGCTGACGTTGGATGTGCCTATGATGTTGAATTTTAATGTACCTGTTGATGCACCTCTGACTACATCGACTTCGCCCCCCACTGTTCCAGTAACTCACGAGCCACTTGAGTCCTCGTCTAGTGACCTGGAGGTAAGTAACTTGTCCATGACTCTCAGTTAATTATTGGCACTGGTTCATTCAGTGATCTCTCAGAACAGTACACAGATGATGTACAGACAGCCGATCCACCAAGTCCATTACAGGTGTCATATTCATTACCACCACGGAATAATCGTGGTGTTCCACCCAAGAGATACAGTTCAGAACAAACTTCAAAAGCATCAAAGTATCAACTAGCTCAGATGGCCAGAGGGAGCATATATGACAGTGCTAAAGCATATGCTGCAGCTATATATTCTGAAAAAATCCCACGAACAACACAGGAAGCTCAACAAAGTGAGATATGGAGACAGGCTATGCAGACTGAGATGGATGCTTTAATGAAGAATAATACATGGGATCCATGCATGCTACCCAAAGGAAAACAAAACCAGTGGGTTGTCGATGGGTATTCACTTTAAAACACAAAGCAGATGAAACAGTGGAAAAATACATGGCTCGATTAGTAAGAAAAGGTTGTACTTAGACGTATGGGATCGACTACTCAGAAACATTCTCTCCAATGGCCAAAATCGATACAATTATAGTACTATTCTCACTAGTAGCTAATCTTAATTGGCCACTACATCAATTTGATGTAAAAAAACGCATTTCTCCACAACGATCTAAAAGAAGAAGTTTATATGGAAACCCCACCAGGTTTCTCTACTCAATTCAATCAAGGACAGGTCTACAAACTGAAAAAAGCACTATACGGACTCAAACAGTCCCCGAGAGCATGGTTTGGAAGATTTACCATAGCAATGATGTAATATAGATATTGTCATAGCAACTCTGACCATATCCTATTCTTGAAGAAAATAGGAGAACTTATCACATGCCTAATCATCTATGTAGATGACATGATCATTACCGGCAACGATGACGTTGAAATCAGAAAGCTGAGAGAAAGCTTATTCCAGGAATTTGAGATGAAAGATTTGGGAAAGCTCAAGTATTTTTTGGGAATCGAGGTTCTGAGATTCAAAGAAGGTATTTTTATTTTTCAAAGAAAATACATATTAGATCTTTTGGTAAGAGACAAGGTTACTAGATTGCAAACCGGTTGATATACCAATGGTGGCAAATCAAAAACTGAAGATAGACGAAAAAGCATAATTGGATGACTGCTAGCAGTATCAAAGGTTGGTGGGAAAGCTGATATATCTATCTCATACTAGACCAGATATAGCTTATATAGTTGGAGTATTTAGTCAATTCATGCACAAACAACAAATTGATCATTTTGAGGCAGCTATGCGAGTTGTTTGGTATCTAAAGGGATCTCCAGGAAAAGGGATCATATTCCATAAACACGGTCATTTACATATTGAAGGATACACAGATGCAGACTGGGCAGGCGATCCAAATGATAGGAGATCAACATCAGGATACTTTACTCAGATGGAAGAAAATTTTGTGACATGGAAGAGTACAAAACAAAAGGTAGTAGCGGTCTTAAGTGCAGAAGCTGAGTTCAGAGGTGTTGTACGAGGGTTAGCTGAAATATTGTGGCTCTGAAAGTTGATGGCTGAAATGGGGTATCCCGTTGAGACAACATGCCCTCTAAAATGCGACAATCAAGCTGCAAGAAGTATCTAAGGGAATCCCATACAACATGACCGAACAAAATATATTGAAGTGGACCGTCGCTTCATCAAAGAAAAATTAGAAGGAATGGTCAGCTTGCCGTATGTAAAATCAGAAGATCAATTGGCTGACATCTTAACCAATGTTTTTCCTAGCCCCATATTCTACCGTATTGGGTAAGTTGGGAATTGAAGATCCTACAATTCAACTTGATAAGAGTAATAGAATAAGTTAAATAGGGAATGAGTAAATTAAGGAAATTGTACAAGGAAGGGTGTGTTTGGTAGCCGGACAGGAGTAAATCAGGTTCGCGGGCTACTGTGGGACTAACACGGATAAGTGCGTTTGGTAGGGAACATTCAGTTTTTTTCTGTAGTTGGTTCAGGGTGTTTGGTAGTCGTCCCTCAGAACACGGATTACTCACTCCTACACGGATTACTAACTGAAATTACTAATATTCCCTTTCTCAGTCATTTTTAAGTTAAAATGGATTAATCTAATTGATTAAGTTAAAAGTGGATTAATGTATTTTAATTAATTAATATATCAATTTAAATAAATAAAATTAATCAATATGATTTATTTCTATACTATATTTAATTTATAAATTTATTGAATAAATTAAATTAATTAATATAATAATTATTAAAATTT
>JAOWBN010236115.1:0-12321 GCA_028565015.1 Pinguicula moranensis
CTCTTGGGAAGGATTCGTCCTCGAATCCAAATCTTCATATAAATTAGAATACTCTGCATAAGCTGGAAATAAGATCGTAATTCCTATCGTATCAGATTGTCCCTAAGTTCCAACAAATCCTCCTTCACTCCACGCCCCCGATTATTTTCACAGTAGAGATCTCCATTATCGCTATGATCATAACTCGCATAGTCGTCGGTGGGGAGCATCCTGGAGAAGAGCAACTCGTGCTGATAATGTGTTGTAAACTTGAAGATCTGCAAAGAAGTGAAAACCAGAAGATTTG
Source organism: Pinguicula moranensis (assembly GCA_028565015.1). Taxonomy (NCBI): domain Eukaryota; kingdom Viridiplantae; phylum Streptophyta; class Magnoliopsida; order Lamiales; family Lentibulariaceae; genus Pinguicula; species Pinguicula moranensis. The sequence goes on from JAOWBN010236115.1 coordinate 287, forward strand.
AATGGTCGTGAAAAGTCTCATGTTTATTCTCTTTAGTTCCTCTATATATAGAGATAAAACTAGATAAGGACTGCAGTTACAAAAGTTTTATCCGTAGAAACGGTCTCAATCATCTACATCTATAACAGTTTAAACCAAAACCGGATAATTTTTTGATTTTTGGTATCGGGTTTGTTTCCAAATAAACAAAACTGAACAAATAGATTTTAATCAAAAATGATTTTGATTTCGATTTCAATAAAAATCAATTTTAATTTCAATTTTGGGTACAGGGACCGGACCGCCCGGGGCTGGTCCAACCGGACCCGTTTCAACCGTCGGTTCGATCCCCAGTTTGGTTCATCCAGCTTTTGGCACGGTTCAACGGCCGATTGGCAGCTAATTTTTTTAGTTAATTTTTTTGGTTGGGTTTGTATAAAGTGTATATAAATTAAATAAAATATATATAATTTATATATAAATTTATAATTTATGAACAATATATATAAATTAGATTGTTAATTCATAATTTATAAACTTATTAAAAAATGGGAGAGGGAGGGGCTTGAACTTAATTATAAATGAATTAATATTTATAATTGAGTTGCGTATCATTTATATATATATACATAAATTAATAAAATCTCACATAGTTCTTCTTGGATCAATTCAAATCAGTTGGACTTGTAGTACTTGCCATATCGTTTTTTCATACGCCGAATGTGTCTTCTTCTTCTTCGTTCTGTTGATGTTAGAAGATCGTAGCATAGCTGTGGACAAGGGCGGACGCAGGGGGGCCCTGGCCCTCCCTGCGTCCCCACCGCCCCCTCCTTTACTTCTGCTTTATTTTAGTTATTTTATTTAGTTTTAATTAAATTTTTATTTCAAGCTCTTTTGGGTATCTTTCAGTGACAATGTTAAAAAATTTCATTTAGGGTTTAGTGTTTTCTTTTGAATTAGATTTTTTTTTTATTTCAGTTATTGTTTTCTCGATTCAATTCTATAAATTTGTTTATGTTTTTTTTCATCTCTATTAATAAACCTGCTTTATTAGTATAAATCTATTTTGAGAATTATATATATAAATAAATTAGGTAGTATAAACAAATTAGCTAGTATAAATAAATTAGGTAGCTTTGTTTTTTTATTATTATTGTTTGAGTTGGTAAAATTATTATTTTCATAACCGTTGAGCAAATAAATTATTTTTTTGCGCCCCCAAAAAATGTATATTGCTCCCATAAAAAAATTATTTATGCCTCTTAAATGTTTCTATAACCCCTCTAAAAAAAATTTGACCCCCTCCCCTCCCCCTAAAAAATATTTTTTGCGTCCACCCTTGGCTATGGAGGATCTAAATGTATTGGTGTGGAAGAAGGTAAGGAAAACTGCATGTTTTTTTTAATTGATTTTGGTAAGGCAGTCCAAATCACCTGTACTCATCCAACCCGAGTCCCTTAAGGCCAATTCGGAAAAAGGCCCACCGAATCTGCCCATCTCGGTCCAAACCGTTGGACCTAGATTAAAACATGTGTAAAACTACTAGGAGTGCTCACCAAGGAATAAGGTGGCAAGAGGGTTAATATGATCAAGACAAGTGTAATTGTGCATGTTACCCTCTTGGTCTATAAATAGGAAGAAAAAACTAGTGATGAAGGGCCAAAAGTTTGGAGGAGAAATAGTGATAGAAGGAAACTTGTCTAGAAAGAATTCTTGGAAAAAATATTGAGAAAAGAAGGATAATAAGTGAGTTTCGGTGAAAGAAAAATTTGCCCCCTAAATACGACCCCCTAGGGATGGCCAATCGGTTTGGTTCGGGAAACAGGAAACCCGAAGGCCAAATTCTCGATTACCTAGAAATGTCGAGTATTCCGATTTTCGGGACGGGTTTGGGTAGCATTTTAGAAATCCCGTCGGGTATCAGGACGGGTTCGGGTAGGGCTGCTCATTCGGTATTACCGATTGGTATTCGATAATACCGAACCGAACCGAAATACTGAAAAAATTTGGTATTTTGGTATTCGGTATACCGAATAAAAAAAAAATTATTATTATTATTTTTTGATTTTTAAATTTTTTTTTATTTTTTTATTTTTTTTAAAAATTTGCCTATTTTACCGAATACCGATCTGTATTACCGAATACCGAATTACCGAATACCGAATAAGCACCAAACAGTAAAACCGATACCAAACCGATTAAAAATCGGTATCATATTTGCATACCGATACCGATACCGAAATACCGAATAACTGAACTTGATCGGTTATTCGGTACGGTAACCGAATACCGATCGGTATTCGGTTACCGATCGGTATTTTTGAGCACCCCTAGGTTCGGGTTTAGGGGTTTAGGTAATCGGGTAATACCCATTTTGTTTTGTTTTTTTAATTTTGTACTTTTATTTTTAATTCTTATTACTTATCTAATGTCGCGAACGCGATTTCATAATCTTGCAATTAGAAAATAAGGGTTTCGGTTTCCTTTCCTTGACTTCTCTTTCGTATGCGATTTCATAATCTCCTCCTTCATTTCCCGGCCGACCCTCGCTTCGTTCTGCTTCTGCTGCAGTGCTTACTCTTCTCTTTAGAGTTCTCGACGTAGACTCTTCTCCTCTCTCTTCGTTTCATAATTGTTGCTAATCTTTGATTTCCGATTTTGTGAAGTGATTTATGATTAGGGTTTATTCTCGATTTCCGATTTTGTGTAGTGATTTATGATTAGGTTTTCGAAACTTTGCCTCTTACAAAGCTGGCTTTGAAACAGAGGTTTCCCATATTCATTTGTTTGAGTTAATGCGATTATATGGTGGCGTTATTTCTTTGGCTTGGATTTGTTTGGTTCATTTTAGGCTTTGCTTCTCTTTAATATTCATGAATTGTCAAAGAACTTTTTATGAGTGTTTTCTTTCTCGCAGAAAGAACTTATCTAGTTTATTCTGGATTTCTGATTCGTCCCAATTTTTTCAAAGTTTCGGATATTTCCTGAAACTGTACCGTTTCGATACCCAGATTTCTGATTTTTTTTGAAAATTTGGGTTTTTGGGATGGTACCGGGATCGTTAATTCGGTCCCGTTTCTTTTTTGGGTCGGGATCGGGTATTGGCAATATCCATCCCGAAAACCCATTTGGCCACCCCTACGAACCTCTGACCCCAAAAATTACTTATCGTCCTGAAAAACTCAATCTCCAATTTTTATCCAAAAAGGAACCACAACCCCCATTCCGCGTTTTTCTTATACTTGCAATTTATTATTCCTCCTATTTTTCAATTATACTTTTCGGTCGATATCGGTCATATTAAATTAATATTCCTGGTAGGTCGAAATACGACTATACTAGTTTGGCGTTGTCTGTGGGAATCTGGTACAAAAAGCTACCACCAAAAAATATGGAGCGAAACAGCGACAATTCCCAACCCACTCATAACACCTATCAACGACGCCTCCCCCTGGGGGGAATGCCACCCACCGAGCAAAGGGCCGCCACGACGTCCGATCACTCGAGGCAACGACACATGCCCTTAATTCGAACCTAGCAACCCACTCAGAATCAAGTTTGAGAGCTAATTCACCAACTCAATAACCAAGGACCGCCACTCCCCACTGTGTAAAGATCTGGCTCCCCAACTGCCCATCATCATGAGTAAGGCTTTTTCCTAAAAGATCCAACAAGAAGTCGTGACCCTCACCCCTCCCGTACTTGATCGACTACCCAAATATTCTGGAAAGATGGACCCCTGGTAACACGTCAAATCTTTTACACTACACATGGAGATGACACTTATCTCGGAAGCAGCAGCTTGCAGGATATTCATCCTAACATTAATCGGTACTGTCCAAGATTGATTCTTATCACTCGCTGAAGAGTCCATCGGGGGGTACGACGAACTCACAACCCAATCTTGCAGGCCTTCGCCTCTCAGCGACGAGTAGATCGAGCACCCATACACCTCCTAAAGCCAAGTTATCAAAAGAAAATGAAGGAACCATTAAGAGACTATCTGTATCGCTTCAACCAAGCATGTACAAAAACTCCCGGACTATCTCCTCCTCTGAGGATTAACGCGTTATTGCATGGGATTCAACACGAACCCTTAGCAACAACCCTGATTGACGCCCCCCGACCACACACGGAAAACTAAGCGACATTTGCAGGAGGTACATCCATTTAGAGGAAATGACGGGACCTATCCAGAAGGAAAAAATCCATTCCGAAGCACGCATCTCACACCGATCTAGGCAGTCAGAAGAAAAACAACAATATTTATCGACCTCAATCAAGAAAATAGACTAAACTCCGAAATGGCGAAGACATACGCGATATCACTCATTTCGACCTTCTCAGACAGAGATCATGAAGGCTCTCGGGCCTAGCAAACTACTAATGGCTCCCGGAGAAATGAAGCCCAGTTCTAACCGAAAATACCCAGAACGTCACTACCACTTCCATAGAGATAACAGACACTTTACAGAAGACTGTCAAAAACCTGAAAGGCGAGCTAGAAAGACTAGCTTGCGAGGGATATTTAGATGAATGGCTATAACCACACTCTACAAGTACCCCTGCCAAGAATCCCAAAGCGTGGATCAACGATGAATACAAGGTAGGTACGACCCCAATGGAAAAAAAGCCTCGCATCTCAATGATCACAGGAGGATTTATTGAAGTGGAAACCAACCCCACGCGAAAGAATAGACAACGAAGATTTCAACAAATAGCCCGGTACAGCCAAGACCCCCCATTCAATTTTGCAGCTACGATCTCCAAACTTATGAACCCCATAGTCACCCTATGGTGATATCCACGAAAATCCATGGGTATATTGTTGACATAATTTTCGTTGATCAAGGAAATGCCTTTGACATCCTCTCCCTCGACACCTATCAACGATGGGATAGATGCCTCTGCCATCCAAAGCAAGACCATATTTTTGCAAGGATTTGGGACTGTTGAGGTAAAGGCAATCGGAAACATAGAGTTTCCACTACCTTTGGTCAAGGGCATCACAAGAAGACCCTCCCTGTTACCTACCTAGTTGTGGATGAACCATTCTCCTACAACGTGATTCTTGGACGATCCAGCTTATTCCAATTCAAAGCCATCGTCTCCACCTACCACATGGTGATGAAATTCCCGACGGATCATGGAATAGGACTAGTAGGAACCAATCTACGCATTGCAATCATCTGTTATGAAACATCTCTAAGCAAAAAATGGGGAAAAAGCACAAACAGACCACCAAACTGGGGGGAGAAAATCCCTTTCAAATTTCCGAACCAGAGTCTATCATGCTCCCGACTTCAAGGAAATAGCTCTTAAGGAGAATGATTCAGGAAAAACCGTCTGCATAGGCACCAAGCTCAATCCCACAATAGAAACCAAACTCGTACTATGCCTGCGGGACCACTTTGACGTGTTCATATGGACCTCCACTGATTTTCTCGGGATTAGCCCCAGCATAGCCATTAATCAGCTCAATGTGAAAGCCAGTCCAACAGAAGAAGTGACACTTTGGTTACACACAAAACCAAATTATCCGGGGAGAAGTAGAAAAACTTCTCCACGCCGGGTACGTCGAAAAAATCCAGTACTCGAAGTGGCTTTCCAACGTAGTAGTTGTCCCTAAAATTGAAGAAAAGTTGGGACTATGTGTCGACTTCACCGACCTCAACAAACATTGCATTAAAGATCCATACCCCCACCGCCCATCGATAAGATTGTCAATTCCACTGCAGGTTACGGATTATTAAGCATGATGGATGCCTTCCAAGGATACCATCAATTATTCTCGGTGCTGAAGGACAAATTAAATACAACCTTCATCTATGGCATTTATTGCTACAAGTCATGCCATTCGGACTTAAGAACGTGGGGGCGAGCTACCAAAGGATGATCAACAAAATATTCCAAAAGCAAATAGGCAATACCATGGAAGCATACGTTGATGACATGTTGGTAAAAAGTAAAAGGGCTGATGACCACGTAACTCACTTGGGGGGGACTTTTGATGTCATGCAACACTACCAGGTAAAAATCAACCCATCAGAAATGGTAGATTCCTATGATAAATGGTATCCAAAAGGAAATAAAGGCAAACATGGCCAAGATCGCAACCATACTAGACAAGACCCCTCCACGGAACCTCAAAGAAGTACAGTCTCTCACGGGAGGATGGCCTTCTAGGACGCTTCATCTCACAGCTGGGAGAAAAAAGACTCCCATTCTTCAAGGTTATCCATAGAAGAAAAATTTTGAATGGACAAAAGATTGCTCCCAAGCTTTTCAAAATCTGAAAAACTATCTTAAATCTTCCCAAATTCTGGCTACCCTCCAGCATCAAGAAACCTTGTTTGTCTACCTGGCGATCTCCGAAGAATCAGTTAGCGCAGTCCTAGCACGAGAAGACAACAATACACATCAGCCCATCTACTCTGTTAGCAAAATCATGCGCGACGCCGAAGTGAGATACTTAGAGATCGAAAAACTTGCTCTAACTTTGGTAACTGCAGCAAGATGATTACGCGTGTATTTCCAATCTCAGCCGATTGTTGTTCTCACCAATCAACCCCTGCGACAGGTCTTGTCTAAACCCGACGCTTCAAGACGACTCATAAAATGGGCAATCAAATTGAGCGAACACGACATCACATATAAATCGCGCAACTCCTAGAAGGCTCAGGTACTCGTTGACTTTATCGTAGAGACCCCACAAACCTTTGATAAGGATACACCGTGGACACTCCACACAGATGGGTCAGCCACATCCAAAAAAGAAGGTATCAGAATCATTCTACAAAAGAACGAAGGGGAGACCTTCAGATTCGCAGCCCTCTTAGATTTCACCGTCACAAAGAATATCGTCGAATATGAGGCTCTAATCTTGGGACTCGAAGTGGCCAGCCAACGAGTAGTCAAACACCTCACCGCTTACACCAATTCTTAATTGGTATTCGGATAGTACTCCGGGACATACGAAGCTCATGAAGCGACAATGTTCCGGTACTTGAAAAAACTCAAAGAACTCACCTAGAACTTCTCACACTTCGAACTACACAAGATCCCGCGATCTAAAAATGCAATCGCTGACGCCTTATCCAAACTCACGTACTACATAGAAGCCGAGGATAAAGAGACAATTCAGGTAATGGTTCAAAAGGACTCCGCAATTGCAGAACCTCACTTGAACACCACAATTATGACTCTACAACACTATAATTGGATGACACCTTTACTTCAATACCTGAAAGAAGGAATACTACCTCTTGACAAACTAGAAGCCTGCCCATTATGACTCTAAACCTCCAGGTTTACCCTTATAGATGGCAAACTATATGAGCACAGATTTGAAGGGCCATTCCTCCGGTGCATCGTCGGCCCTAAAGTACAACCCCACTTGGAAGAATTACATGAAGAAGAAGGAGCAAGCCATATCGGGGGGCGAGCACCAGTCACTAAGGCTCACCTCCATGGCTTCTACTGTCCTACAATTTCGCAAGACACCATCAACCACGTACGCCACTACCAAGAGTGCCAAAAACATGGGATTCGGTCTACCCCTACCCAGACACCGATGATTGGGATATCCACAACTTGTCCCTTCGACACATGGGGTATAGATATCATTGGACCCCTCCCCCAGCCCCCAGGCAAATACGATTCATCATAATCACCGCATAATACTTCACCAAATGCGCCAAAGCCGAGGCCGTAGCCAAAATCACATAGAAGGAAGTAATTTGTTTTCTTTAGAGGAACATAGTATGTCGATTCGGGGCACCTTGAATAATAATCTTAGATAACGGGACACAATTTAGAGGGGCGAAGGTTACTGAATGGTGCCAAATTCTGCAAATCCAACACATGTTTACGTCTGCATACCATCCCCAGACCAATGGACTGATAGAAACTCTAAACATGGTCATACAACTAGGCCTGAAAAAGAAGCTGGTAGACCAAAAAGGAAACTGGGCCAATGAATTACCCAGCATCCTATGGTCCTATCGAACCACGACCACCAATTCTACAGGGAACACCCTGTTCGCCCTTAATACGGTTCGGAAGCTGTCTCAATAATAGACATAAGTTATGGGTCCTACCGCGCTACCACTTACGACCCTCAAGAAAATCAAAGAGGGTACCTTCCGGACCTGGAACTCCTAGAAGGAGTCAGGAGCTAAGCCCAACGAAAACTTCTGAAACACCAATACCAGTTTCAAAATCGAGACACCCCTAAAAGATGAAGGGAGAATTACAAGAAGGCGATCTGGTATTAAAAAAGGTTATGACTCCCCAGGATCGAGGAAAGCTCCAACCAACCTGGGAAGTCCCATATCACCTCACCAAAAAACTTCCAAATCGAGCCAACAGATTAGCCACCATGGAGGGAAAGCCCCTAGTCCATTCATGGAATCAGGATTGTTTGAAGAAATTTTACGAGTAATAAAATGAAGTAAACTTTTGCAAATAACGGCGCAAAGATGCTCTAGCCTTAGAGAAAAGCGCGCAAAGACGTCTTCGTCATAACACGAAGACGCACCCAAAGACGGTTTTCGTTATAACACGCAAGTGCGCAAAGACGCTCTCACCTTAGAGCGAAGCGCGCAAAGACATCTTCGTCATAACACAAAGATGCACTCATAAACACTTTCATCATAACATGAAAGCGCGCAAAGATGCTCTCATCTTAGAGCAAAGCGCGCAAAGAATCCTTCGTCATAACCCAAAGATGCACCCAAGGATGCTTTTGTCACAACATGAGGCGCGCAAAAACAAAAATCTGACATAACATGAGAGGAACCACCCAAGGATCATGGAATATAAACACAAAGACAAGAAGCGTACACTGGATTAAAAGCAATATGCAGAATAAAGCCATGGAAGCTTCATCAAAATACAATCCACACCGGTGGAGTACAAAAAACGTCTAAGGCAAATACCTATGACACTCCTCTCACTCGACAAACTTCCATCAAAATAAAATGGCAAAACACACCATAGAAATGAAAACCAAAAACTAGCCAATTACAATATATACCTGAGATCATTGAAGCTAATCTCAAGTCTACTGCCAGAAAACAAGGAAACAACTACAACAAAAAGGAGAATTCATCTGTCACCAGGGAACACTCCTGAAGCAAATCTTCCATCTTGTAGGTCTCCATTGCCTCCATAGCTCGGCTAGCCACCAGGCAACCAAAAGAAGTTGAATCCATGTAACACCCTAGCACTGTCTCAGCATGACCCCGCTTGTCAGAATTGGTCCAACGATGACAATCCATCACACCTCAGTAGCACCACGCCATAAAGATTCTCCAAGTGGTCCAACTGTTGCGACAGGGAATAATTCGAATTCTCCATATATTGAACTTGAGCCGCCATGGCCTCCTGGCGAGAGATTAAAGACAACACGTGATTCTGGTCCTCGAAAATATGTTGGATCGCTACTGCAAACCCCCTCTATGATACCTTCATCACGACCGCACACCATCCACCCAAACCTCACTTCCTCTTTGCAATACTCCCATAAAGACTTGTATTCGTTCTCCCGTGTGCCTAGATGCACCCAATCCTCCCCGCGCCATATGAACAACGGATCCCCTGACACCTTACCCAACCAGACAAGGAATATGGTTGGACACGTAGCATGGTCGTTCGTTAGAATGCAGAAATCGATAGAAATGAACTCATTAACACCTGCAAAACAAGCATCATACGGGCAAGCCAAAATTCAGGGGCAAAGGAAAAGGGAAAAGAACCGAGAAAGTGCCAAATCAAAGGGCGATAAAAAGGAAAAAGAACGAAACCCTAAAGACTGCCCAATCGCATCCTTCAACATCACTGCCAAAATCAGTACTTAAGAGTTCGGCAAAATCCTTTTAAAGCAACAAATTAGACACACTCACACGAGATAATAAGAATAGCGAAGATTACCTTGACCTTCCATAACTTCCGAAGAACAAAATCAGAAGGAAAATAAAACTAGGCACAAGAAGAGAATGTCCCTGACAAATGTAGGTACAAATACTTATCTTGTGTGAGAAGCAGAAGAATCGGCCTGACACAGTGCGCCACATGGAGGAACACAGTGAATGTTGGAAAAAGAAGACCTGGGGAATGGTTGGACTCTGACAAACGTAGGCACAAGCGCTCACCTTTGCGTGAGAAGTCAAAGGGGTAGCTTGACGAATAAAGAACGACCTAATAGGGCTTACCACTTGGAAGAACATGGTGAGCGGTGGAAAAGGCGAGGTCGAGAATGGTTGGACGTCTCTGTCCAACTCTTTACGGAGGGAGAATATGATAAGGTGCTCCAAATCACCCGTACCCATCCAACCCAAGTCCCTTAAGGCCAGCCCAAAAAAGGCCCACCAGATCTGCCCATCTCGGTCCAAACTAATGGAGACAGCCCACCACCCTCAAAAGGTCCAAAATAAAGAAGAAAGGGCCCAATTGACTACCTAGATTAAAACATGTATAAAATTAATAGGAGTGCTCACCAATGAATAAGGTGGCAAAAGGGTTAATATGATCAAGACAAGTGTCATTGTGCATGTTACCCTCGTGGTCTATGAATATGAAGAAAAAACTAGTGATGAAGGGCCAAAAGTTTGGAGGAGAAATAGTGATAGAAGGAAATTTGTCTAGAAATAATTCTCGGAAAAAATATTGAGAAAAGAAGGATAATAAGTGAGTTTCGGTCAAGGAAAAATTTGACCCCTAAATACGACCCCCTTACCCCGAAAATTACTTATCGTCCTGAAAAACGCAATCCCCAATTTTTATCCAAAAAGGGGCTACGCCCCCATTCCGTATTTTCCTTATATTCTTACAATTTATTATTCCTCTTACTTTTCAATTATACTTTTCGGTCGATATCGGTCATATAAAATTAATATTCCTTGTAGATCGAAATTCGATCATACCAGATTTTTCAATGACTTTGGTACAACGTAGAGTTACATCCTATTTATAGTTACATCTCGTGAGATTTTGTATGTTTTATTGTCTTCTAGATCTTCTGGATGTGTTTATTGTTTTATGGTTGCCCTTTGCTGATTTGAAATGTTTGATGGTGAAGGAATCTACGGAACTTGTGATGTAGGAAGCTGAGATGTATCTGTCTTGTCATCTTGGTAAGAATCTACGACTGGAGAATGTGGTTGGTGCTGATGCAGGAGTAGTTGCATTATGACCTAGAGTTGTAGTAATAGTTGTGTCAATAATGTTCTTGGGAACTATTTTTCATTGTTATCCAATCATTCAAACACATTTGATATTCCAAGTCGATCGGATGCAATAATGCACACCGGTTGTCTAGAATGTACCCCACATGCTAAATGTTTGCTCTACCTGTTGAAATCAGACATGCTAGAACCTATATTTCCATAACCGATAACGCTAAAAAATCTTGTGCTTTGCTCCTCCACCAACCAAGAATATCGAAATTACAATCGAATCATTCATCATCTTAACCTGTCTGAGCAATCTCAGATGTAGTAGTTAGATAAGAATCAAGTTTTATGAATGTGGAACTTGATGAATACTTAGGCCGTATAGATAGTTGTTTCACTAAATTTCTCATTCTACCTAGTTTTGGTCCACTAGAACCACTAGGGGTAGGAATCGGTGCGGAACGGCGCGTTCCGCAACCGGTTCCGCCACCGATTCCGACATGCTGGCGGTGGAAGATTTTTCTTCCACCACCACCATCGATACCGCTACAACCAACTACTGTCGGTTGTCGGTGATGGCGGTGGCGATGACGGAATTCTGCTACCGCCAGCATGGCGGAACAGGATTCCACCCACATGACTGCTCGTGCAACTGCAGCTGGCTGCTGTTTTCTTTACTTTCTCTGACGGAACAAAATCTCATTATTATGGGCAAATAATTCCTTATGGTGGAGCCAAATATCGACCCACATGACTAAAGGTAGTTATATTCTATTCCATCTTTGCAGAAAACAAAAAACTACAAATTATATTCCAACTGAAGGAGTTGCAAAATGAGCGAGCCAAATATCAACCCACATGACTGAAGGTGGTTATATTCCA
>JAOWBN010236126.1:0-12320 GCA_028565015.1 Pinguicula moranensis
GGCTGAAGTTGCACGGATCAGTACTCTATGATTACACAACATGATAGTGGCCATAAACAAGGAATGCTTACCCTTTGAGATCCAAGCATATCAAGGTAAGCAAGAGTTAAAAGTAATTTTAGCGGAGAAGATGTCCAAAATGATTAAGGAAGGTGTTGCTGCTACTGTGGGGAAGGTCTATGCTGAATAGGGAGAGGATAATAGTAATACCATACACGCAGAATTCTTCAATTAGGAATCTGGAAGCTGGAACAAATCTACTTTTAGCAGTGGGCAGGATGGTAAGTTGAAGATGAAGGATACCAACTACTCTGCTAACAGTGAACAGGAAGCTGATGAGTTGAAAACATTATTAGAAAAGTATGCAGACATCTTCCAAGAGCCTAAAACTCTTCCTCTAGAGCGTGGAGCAGAGCACACCATCACCCTAACACTGGGTGCTGTTCCAAGAAACAAGTACCCTACCGAGCCCTACATTATCAAAAGGATGAGATTGAAAGGATAGTAGAGGAGCTGCTACAATATGGAATGATAAAGAGGAGACACAACCCCTTTGCTTCTCTAGTCTTATTAGTCAAAAAGAAGGACGGGGGATAGAGAATGTGCATAGATTACCGCTACCTAAATAACCTTATTGTCAAGAGTAAATTTCCCATGTGCGTGGTTGATGAATTGTTGGATGAGTTGCATGGAGCAGTATGGTTCAACAAACTGGATCTTATAGCAGGATATTTCCAAATAAGGATGGCTAAAAAGGATATGTATCTCAACAGTTTTGTCACTTATCATGCAAAATTCGAATTCTTAGTGATGTCATTCGGATTATGTAACGCACCAGCAACATTTTTGTGCCTAATGAACCAAGTGTTTTCTTATTTTATCTGCAGGGTTTTATTGGTTTTCTTCAATGATATCCTGATATACAGCCACTGCTGGGCAGATCATCAGATACATCTTGAATCTGTGCTGAAGAGGATAAGAGAGCATCAGTTATATGCTAAAGAAACTCAATGCTCCTTTGGGCATAAGACCATTGAGTATCTTGGGCATGTAATCACTGAGAGAGCGATGGCTATTGATCTGTCAAAGATTGTTGCTATGAAGAATTGGCCGCACCCTAATACCTTAAAATCACTAAGGGGTTTTGTTGGGATTAACAGGGTACTACAAAAGTTTATTAAGGATTATGGCACTATAAGTTTAACACGGTACTACAGAAAGCTTTCCAGAGAGACCAAACCATGGCCAAACACTAGGATTTCCAGGCATCCCCATTTATACTTGGAGGTTTGACAACTATAAATTGACACACGTATGCTGGTTGTTGTCTGGCCCTCAGGGAAGAGCCAACCATATATCTTTAGCCATACCTGCACTGCAATTTGACATTTAGAAAATAAGTGATGAATTGATTCATTGTGAGTACCTGAAAGACATAATGAACATGTCAATAGCAGTCCTTGCTGGATGATCTTTCGGTGTTGTAAGGCTTCCTTAACAGGTAGTGCTCCTTGAAGAAGTTTCCATGCAAAGATTATGACCTTCTTTGGAGATATTGTGTTCCAAACAATGGTTAAGTTTGTTGCTTCCTTTTTAGAATAAGGATTTTTATGTCTTATAATATGCTTATATGCATCTTTAATCGTGTATATGCGTTTACTGTTTCCTTTAAACATATATTTGTCCTTCCTCCATGCATCCAAGCAAGTATATTGCAAAGAAAACATCAGATTTGATAGACCATTGTTTTCAAAATCTCTAAGATTCCTTCTCCAAGACCAGGACCACTTCCAAGTACTATTGAGCTAGTATCCCATCTCTGCAACATATCTGTTTGGGTTGGAAGCAACTCTGAACAATATTCCATATCTCTCAGCAAGAGCTGTATCCAGCAACCATTTGTCAAGCCACAATTCGATACTATCTCCACTGCCCAGGTTCATACTAACACTTTGCTCGAAGTGTGATGAAAATGTTATTTCCTGTATGCTCTTCCACCAAGGAAAGGCAGGAGATCTGTTGTTATCATTGAAGCTTCTTGTTGTCGATATTGGTTTCCTTAATTCCCGTAATATTCCAATTTTCAGAAAGCCTACACATCCATACTTAGACCTTAGTACACTTAAAGCTAAGCTGTTCTCATCAGTGAGAACCCTTGCGCACCATTTACCCAACACAAACCTCATTAAAAGCCTGCAGACAAGGAACCCCCAAACCTCCTTTTTCAATTGGCGTGGTAAGTTTGTCTCATGAAACCCAACAGATCTTCCTCTTATCTAAACTGTCACCCTAGAAGAATGCCCTCTTGATGGTATTCAACTACTTTATCACTGTGATGGGGGCTTGATAGTATCCAAAGAAATGAGAAGGCAGAGAGGCCAGAACAGAGTTTAACAAAGTTAGTTTCCCTCCAACAGAGAAGTACTTTTTGTCTCAAGTAGCTAGAGTGGCAGTGTACTTATCAAGTTTTCATGTATCTAGCTTCCTCGAGTTTGATCCTAAAGGGAGCCCCAGGTATTTTAAAGGTATGGAACCAACCTTGCAACCAATGTAAGAGGCCAGCTTATGAACCATTCATGCAGCTATATTCAGACCAATTAAACTTCTCTTGCATAAATTTATACGCAGTCCTGATGCCATCTCAAAATTTTGTAAAATAACTTTAAAGACACGTACATTGTTCCATGTAGCTTCTCCAAACAGTAGTGTGTCATCCGCAAATGGTAGGTGTGTCAGTTGGGCAAGCACCCTCGAGAACAGATTCAGAGCAACTGCCTTATTGATCATGGTGGAGAGGGCTTGTGCTGCTAACAAATACATAAAGTGATATATAGGATCAACCTGTCTGAGACCCCTCATAGGTTTGAATTCTTGTGAAGGACTACCTTTGATTAGTACTTAAGTGGTAGCAGATTCTAGAATTTCTCTAATCCATCTTCTCCAAATCATAGGGAAATGCCATAAGCTGTTGAATATCCTATAGATATGCACAATTTACAGTATCAAAGGACTTCTCAAAGTCTACCTTGAAGATTAGAGTTTTTTTTTCCTTTTGATCTCATCAAGGGCATCATTTGCAATCATTATGCCATCCAGAAGCTTCCTTCCCATGATGAATGTCATCTGGTTTGGAGCTGTGATGCCATCCATAAAGGGGTAGAGTCTGTTAGCCAACACTTTGGTTATGATCTTTGGCATTGAGCTAAGTAGAGTGATGGGACTATAATCCTCAAAATACATAGGTGATCCAGTTTTCACCAACAACGTAATATGTGCAGCATTACAAACTCTATCCAACTTGAAGTTTCTGTAAAATTCTAAGAAAAGTTGTATAGTGTCCTCCTTCATCAGACTAGCAAATTGTTTGATGAACTTAAAGTTCAAGCCATCAGGCCAAGGGTTTTTAGAGCTGTCACATTCAAATATGTCTAAAAAAATTTCTCATTAAGAAAAAGGAGCAATCAAGGCTCTTTGGGCTACTGAGTTGAGAGATATGAAGCAGGTTGCTCATTATAGGTATGGACCAACTCATTTTTGTAAACCTCTCCTCAAATTGTTGCACGAAGCAAGCCTTTAACAAGTCTAGATCATCAATCCAGGAGTTGCCAAACTAGATTCAAGATATGGTATTCCTCCTTCTATTTCTTTTGATGCTCTTGTGAGAATATTTACTATTGACATCTCCTTGTTGTAGACAACTAATCCTAGACTTCTGAAAAGCCAAACTGTCTAGCTTGCTGGTGGTATGCTCCAGATAATCTCTACAATCTCCCTGATGGTTCCCTCATCAAGCTGTTGGATATCCACTGTTTCAACAACCAATTCTTTTACAATGAGCAGATTAAGTATAGCCATCCTTTAGCTTCTAAATTTCTCGGTGTTAACATATTCCACTCTTTCTTGCATTTTCTATGAACCTAGATTTTTACTTTGATCCTAAAGCTAGAAAATCCTTCTAAACCAGTATTTTTCCAGACATCTTCAACCAGCTTCACATAAGATTGTTCCCCAAACCAATAGTCTAGCACTTAAAGGGTTTTAATCAAGGGCGGACCGAGAAAAAAATATTAAGGGGGGCCAAAAAAAAATCATGTCCGGTATATAATTTTGTTTTTTAAAAGTGATTATAAGATATTATTTTAGGGAAGGAATTGTTAATGTTAGAGCAAAATTTGAGTTGAATAGAAGGTGCAGGGGTGGCAGCCCCCAACCTGGGGGTTTAGGGACGAGATCCCCCGAGCCGAATTTTTTGGAAACTATCAAGAATTTAATTAAAAAATTCAATAAAACAACCAAAATACAATTAAAATTTGTAAACCAAAATTTTTTTTTGGATAAATAAAATAGGGTAGAGTAGGGGTTACTCCGGGGCGGGGATGGCCAGGGCTCCCGCTGGCCCCCCTAGGTACGCCCTTGGGTTTAGGACCCCAGTTCTGAACTTTGTGACAGAGGCTTATAGGGTAGTGGTCCGAGTCATCCCTCTTTAAACCTATTCGCATCCAGCTTGCATCCTGATTTAGCCATTGATGGTTTACTAAAAATCTGTCGATTCTACCCATTGCTCTAAGTGATTTTTAGTACCATGTGAAACGTCTCCTTTCAATTTTCACATAAGTGAGATCAAGGCTAGAAACAAAATCATTAAAAGCAAATTTCTCCTGCTCATTTGGGCGATGCAGAGTTCCTCTTCTTTCACTGCCATGTAATATGGCATCAAAATCACCCATCAAAGACCATTTTTGGTCCTCTTTGTTAGCATGGAGCAGCTCATTCCATTGTTTCACTTTGGCTGCTAGATCTCTCAGTCCATATACATTAAGCATGTTAGACAGAGTGTGTTCCCTATGGCATATGCCTGCCAAACCTAGAATCCATTCACTGGATAAAATACTTTTCCTAATAAACTTATTTTTATTCCATATGCACAATAATCCTCCATATTGTCCTCTTGAACCTTGGCATAACCAATCATAGTCTTTGTCATACCATAAGATAGTGCACATCTTTTCCTACAAAAAGTCCATTTTTGTTTATTGAAGACTAATAAAGTTTTATTTTTCTGCCATGACGAGTTCACGCACTCTCTTCTTCCTGCATGGGCTGCAAAAGCCTCTAACATTGTAAGATATGATATTCATTGAAAAATTTGTCCATCTCCCTTCTTGCAACTGCTTGGTGTTGCAGCATTCAAAAACTTTCTGTTGATGCTGTTTAGGTTTACCAGATGTTTGTGAGTTTCCTCTTAATTTGGACCATAAGTCAAACCAAGATCACAGCCAATATTCACGATGTAATCAGCCTCTAGACATTTTTGCTCGGTGGATAAGCCACCATCACGGGAGTTGCAGACAGCCACTGGTTTTGGAGAATTAGCCTGCACTAATTGTCCTAGCCAGTCCTGAAGGGGCTCCCTATTCTATTTGAGCTAGAAGAGAGGCATCTTTCCTATATTGGCTTTTAGTTATAGTCCAACCTTTTTGACCTTGCCTAATGAGTTTCCTTCTTACTGATGGAGTGGAGTGAGAGTCAGGTTGAGGTAGAACTTTGGCGATTGGTGGAAAGTCTGACTCTCTGATAGATATTAGAGCTAGCTGATCAAGTGGTTTCTGCTCAGTCTTGTTAGTTTCCATATCTAGCTCCTTGTTAAATTCTTCCCTGTAGTCTGTTACAAACTCTGTTGTAAATGGCAGTTTTTATCTTTCAGGTTTCCTTGGCTTGCCGACAGAACAGAAGAGAAGACTTAAGAGGAAGGAAAGAAGAAGATAAGGGAGTTGGAGGAGAGAGAATTTGTAGATAGGAATAAGATGTAAAACGATCACATTCATAACTGTCTTTCCAAAATACAAAAGAGCGGTTTATATACAACATTCACCGCCTCTCCTTAACACGTTTCTACTTTCACGCCTAACTAACTAACACGCTAACATTAAGCAGATAAAACATTTAATATTTACAAACAAAACACGTCATCCTTCACTCTGCATCAAGGAATTCTCCAGAACGTGATCACTGTTTCCTTAACCCCAGTTGCATCATTTCTTGCTCCGTCTGCTAGCCCTCTTTCCTTTCTTCGCCCATCTTCCCAGCACTTCGCCACCACCATCAACGGAGGTCATAACACAGTCATCTAATATAATCAATTGAGCATCACCAGGTTCCTTCAGGTTAACAATATCATGTTAACTTCCTATAATGTGGTTGTATCTACAGTAGTTTCCTGTGTTTCGGGAACAGTGTAATACTTAATCATGGCCAGGGAGTGATCTAGTGTCTGTGTAGAAGATTTAGCCGAGACGGCCTCAAGAGGTTCCATAATCCTTACACCACATAGAATTGAAGGCCACCAGTTAAGTTTAGCAGGTTTCCATATAGGCAGAGATGCTCCTGTGCCCACATACACTATATCATCTTTAGGAACCGCCACAACTTCAGTAAGAGAAGAAGTTTTATCAATACCCTTGCATACAGTAACTTTGGTATTAACACTTTCCTTTTGCTTTAAAGGGGGGAGGGTGCTCCTTCTGCTTGACTAAAGAACGCGAGTAGCTCTCCAAGGAGCAAGTATCAAAAGTCTTACTAGTGTGCTAGTAAATATGTTGTCATCTGAGAACTCTTGTTTATGCCAATTATTCAATTGAAATCTTTCAAGTCCTACCTCTCTTATCTGAAGGGAAAAGTTTTGACCCCCCTCAATAATAATAGGAAGGAGAGATGGTGGACTCTGTTCCCTTTCAATCTTCATAAGGATTTGAAAGGCCTCCAAATAGAGGTGTTGTAGACTACATTCATTAACCCTTATAAGATTCCCCATAGCTTTTCCAATTCTTTCCTGAACAAGTTGATTCAAATATTGGAGAGGGAGTCCATATATTTGCAACCAGGCAGTCTTGTAGCTCATATTAGTATTAGTACCAGCTAACCATGAGTAAATATCATCCATCCAGTTCAAAAGCCGCACACTAAAATTACTTATCAGGTTTTCTAATTCATGCGCCTCCTCTTCCCATAACTAAGATTTTTGTTCCGTCCAGCGGGTTGACTATAACATTCAGATAACCAGCAACTTTCAATTCGAGTTGCACCATTTTCTAGTCATCTCCGGCATTCAATATGCCAACATAACCATATTTCAACCAACTACTCTTAGTTTCGTTTGATGGCATGATCAAAGGGGAGGGTTGGAATGTTGTGCCTATCACTGGCCAATTGTTGGGATGGATCCTGAACCTTGCTAGTAGAGGCTCCCGTATCTCCATCCTTATGAAAGGTTACTTTGGAGAGCATAACTAGTGTAGAAGCCTTGGTCATATGATCAAAGGGGAGGGTTGGAATGTTTTTAGGATATCTCGCAACATTAGCCCTTAGTCTAAAGGAACCAATCCACACATTTTCAATTTAATTAGGAGTGTATCAATATCAGGATTCTCAAAATTGACAAAACCAAAGGGGAGCCCCTCGCAATACATTTTTTGAGCTAACTTGAAGTCGTCGCGTACCTTACCCTGCTTACTCAATATATTCAGGATCTGAGATGCTTTGCAATGGTTTGGGAAGTTTGTCATAAAAAAGTATTTAGTTAATGTGTTCCCGACCACAAATGAGGGTTTAGATATAGGCATCCTTGTTCCAAGGCGCTCAAAAAATGATCTTGGGTTCTTCTTCATGAGCATATCTGCATAGCTCTTTCCTTGCCTTCTTTGAGATGCGAAGTAGTGCATAGGAGCTTTGCCTGCTTTAATAGCAGCTCTTCTCATCTTTCCCATCTTTCTAGGTGAAGTGAACCAGATCATGGCTAGAGACAGCACACGGGCATGGTCTCTATCTGGGCTAAGAGCAAACAGGAAAATGGTTGAGGTAGGCTTGAAAAAGTTCCCCAAGAAACAGAATACTCAAGGAGCAACGTTGGAGATGATAGTCAGTAGGGGGTCACCGGAGAAGGAAGCATGATTCCCCGGTGAGGCAAGCAAGAAACGTGAAGATGTTACTGTTCATTTGGGTCACCTATGTATGGAGAGCAAGATTCAAAAAATCAAGACTGAGTTGACTATGCCCATTTGATGCTATGTGAATTTGTCTGTCAATCTGTAATAGGTGGAGAACATTGAAGAGTGAAGGGACTCCAGCAAGATGGCAGTGGCAATCTCAAAATTAGGTTGAAACAAACAATCTGGTGTTGAAGGTTGTATAATTATTTTCCCTTATTTTTCTAACTTTCCTTTGGTGAGGAAAATTACCTCGTTGAACATTGTTTGAGCCCACGTGGTGATGATGTTCGAGTCCATAGAGTCAGCGAAGCAAAGGGAGGCCTCGTCTTCCAAGGAAATGGAATGGCTCGATGGGGACTCTGACGCAAGATATAGATGGTGCTACCGTAGCCCAGGGAGTAGGCACAAAGAGAGCAACAAGATCCATTGGAAGAGGCCCAGATGGCGATGAAAAAGTTGGAGCGCCAGCTCAAAATCCTAAGGGGGGGAGTTCAAGGCTGCAAAGCCAGAGCTCCACAAAGAGTTTCTCGAGAGGTGCTTTCGCGGATTGGTCTTTGAGGATGTGTTCTGCAAGGTCGTGAGCGATGCTCGCAAGAGGTTGTGGGGCATCCTTCAAAGTCGGTTGGATCTAAGAAGTACGGCATATGATTCCAAGCTCCTCGACTCCTACAAGAATAAAAACTTTGAGGACTATCCTCCCTTTGACCTATCCAAGATTGCCCTCGATCATGAACATGAGCCCCTCATGAGAAGGTGGTCGTCTACATTGGAGTAATCAAATTGTAAAGTATTTTAAATTCCCCGCTCTCCTGTCGAGGTCATTGCCTTGGAAACCTCTATAATGTGAAGTTGTATTTTGCTTTTTGTTTCTCAATACTTCAACATTTTTTCGCGCATGTGCACTGCTTACTTTCACGTTGAATCACCCACTCAACATTAATCAATCGCTTCCTCCACTTAAATTGTTAAGTGAGGAAAAGTTCCTCATGAGTCTTTTTCTTCAAAAAAACCCCTTGATATGGCTAGCTGTGGGGGGTGAAGCCACACAAATGTTGGAGAACATTGTCACTGTGTCTCTATAGTTTCGCGCGGCTCTAAATTGTTCAACTTTAATTCAATTAATACCATTTCCATTTTTGGTTAGCTAGTGACAGACATTATCCAGGGGGATGGGGCAATTTGTCCTTAGATGCTTTGGGATCAACGGGACCATTTGGTATCAACAAAGAGTTGCTTCGAGCATCAAGGTGGTTGCATACTTGCGGCTATAATACACTTTCCTTTCTTTACATTACGCACACAGTCATCTGCAAAACGTTTTCCTCAAACAAAACTCGGTATTTGTTGTTCTTTCCTAATTCTGTGTCTCATATTTCTCCTGATTTCGTAACAAAAATGGAAAAATTGTAATGCCAAAATCCTTTAGTCGATGCTTAGTATTCCCTTGTGAATGGAGATAAACGCGTAGGTTGAGAGTTGGTAGAGTTTTTTTTTTTGTGTAAATGTTCATTACAGCTCTAGTCATGTTCATTATAATAACCCTAGTGGCTTTTGTTTCTCTCATAACCGGGTCAGAAAACTTAAATGAAAATGCATTATAATTTTAAATGACTTGATAGGTTTAGTTTGCAACTACATATTACACCTCTTTTATTCTCAAAAGTTGTTACTCCACAATGAAAACAAGTGCTTTTATAGACAACAGAAAAGTGATCATCGGAGTGAGGACACAGTCTCGTATGTTATAGACTAGAAAACTGTTCGATACATGTTGGCGGAAAAATTGATTGCCCTACATGTACGACAATTAATGGGTAGACGACTGTATCCCTAGTCGCAAAAAATATCTATGATAGATTCCTTGAGAAGCAACTAGAGTGCGCAGACATATAAAAGGAAAACCACATCCATCCAAATAATTTTTGGTTGAGAGTAAAAAGGTGACAACAAAAGGAAGAGCATAGCCAACCCGAGGTAGTGTTCTGATATATGGGTTTTACTTTATTTCTCAGTCGGGAAACTTGTATTTTGATTATGTCTTACAAGGGAAAGATGTAGCCCTACCTGTATTTTTGTATGATGGATGTGTTTTGAATGTTTAATTGTTAGACTTAATACTATGGTTGTTTGGTTTTATTGCTTTTTATTTTAACTGATAGTTGCTTGAAGACCAACTGTCAATACTGAAGCTATTTCAAGATTCAAGAGAGTAGAACTAGTTGGATTACGGTAAAATCAATATCGAGCCTTAAGAATGCAAGATTCGAAAGACGAGCATTCATGGGAGCAGTGCCCGTGTGAGTCAATTTCATGAGGCAAATGCCCTTTGACATGTCATGCGATATTCAAGAGAGGAGCATGACCATGTCGACAAATGACTTTGTGGGATAGTATGTCTTGGTATGTTATGTGCGAGATTCGAGAGATGAGCACCTGCAACATCGCATGAAACAACTAATTCCTTAGAGAAGATACTGTACAGACAAAACCAGTAGAAAGCTAGGTTGACAAATCTAACAAACAAACTAACTAACCATTCTCATATGTATGCACGAGAAGGTGAAGTCAATGCCCTAGGTCTACAAACAATAAGTTATCCTTTGATTTATGTTAGTTAGACAATTGAAAATTACCAAAAAGAATTAGTTTAATTTGCTTTGACGTGTTGGAAATTTATGAAGGCTCAACCGAAATTGTTGTTTGTCCAAATTTCATGCAAACAAGCTATAGTTCGTGCTTATCTACTTTAATCTTTGTGGTTCGATACTCAACATTATCACTTTGTTACTTATTGTGACTTGTAAACTTGCAATCTTCGTTGATGCACAATTACTAAATTAAACCAACAAGTTTTTAGTGTAGTTTTCCGGAAATATTAACATCAAGTCAGTTTAGGTTTCTTTTGCCACCACCTCCTCCTCCTCCCCGAGTTTCCTCACGCACCTGGGGAACAACCTACTTCTTTTTCTTTACTCACCATCATTATGGAGGACTGGGATTTACCATCACGACAGGGAAAGCTCCTCAAGATAGCGGCAATTAAAGATGGGAAGGCACCCGTTTACGATTCTATCCCTGTTTCATCTATTCAAACACAGTGGCATCCCCATAATCCATTTTCAGTCCATGAGAGACTTGGACCATGCATATCATTGAGTAAGAAGGGTTCAATCATCTCCTACATCACAAACTTTCTTAAGAGATGTGGTGCGGACCGTCTCCATTGTGCGCTGAAGAGACAAGGCTTGATTAAGGAGATATCTATAGCTCGCAAGCTCAATAACAAAGGATTACCATTTGGTTTTGTGGAGTACACCGAGGTGGATGATGTTGATCTGCTTCTGCTTAAACTTAATAATACATTATTTGGTTCCTACAGGTTTCAAGCAAATAGAGCTCACTATCCAAAACAAAGGATCCAAAAGAGAAACAACGAAACAAAGAAGTTGCAGGCTTTTTAGAAGGTGAGCAGAGTGGAGACCCTACATCGGACTCGTCCCAGAGGCTTATGGGTAAGTAAATTGCTACATGGTATGCCTAGTGTTGTAGCTAAGGATAAGCCTGAATCTTCCTCGGCAAAGGATTTCCTAACTTTTACTAGTCGCAAATACAAATGGTTAAAAAGCACCTATGTTGGAAGGCTCACTAACCCTAAGGAACTTGTGGAGTTTCGAATGGCCCTGAAAGCAGCTGGCTATATGAACTTGATGTCTAGTTCGCTCGGTGATGGATTGGTTCTATTATGGGAGAGTGAACCTGTAGACATTGCTAACTTGTTGTTAAATGATCAACCGCGGCTGTCTAATTGGGTCCTTGATATAAAACCATGGACAACTAATATCTCAAAATTAAGTCGTTGCTGTATGGTGGAGGTGTATGGCCTGCCCTTGACAGCTTGGTCTGTATCTAACCTAACTGCGATAGGAAACCGGCTAGGCAAGCTAACATGGATCTCAGACACTACACTGCTTAAACAGGACCTCGAAGTGGTATATCTAGTGATTCATATCCCACTAAAGTCTACACTGGACCAAGACCTTGGGGGTGGTAATTGATGGAACAACCCAACAACTGTTTATTAGAGCGTCTTTGACACCACCTCGCAAATGGATTGATGAATTTCTTTTGCCAACGGAGGATAATGATGATTCAGTAGCCTCATTTGGAAAGTTTGTTGAAGGACTAGCAAACATTCTTGTGGTGAGAAATATAACTGGTGGTTTTTTTAGGTATAATAAATTTAAACACAAAACCAAGTTAAATTACCTAAAAACACTCACTTAACCGCAAGCATACGGTTGTAGTTGTATAAGTGAAAATAGGGTCGAATCCCAC
>JAOWBN010236137.1:0-24153 GCA_028565015.1 Pinguicula moranensis
AAGTTCTTCAGATATTGTATGTGTGGAAAAGTATATAACTCTTCCACATCAAATACAGCTTCCTAGAGAACCACGTCATAAGTCAGCAACCTCCAAAACCAAGCATTCTACCAATCATTAATTAAGAACATAAAGCATATATACAAAAAGAATCAGTAGAGTCTCTTAACGTTTTTTGCGGACGGATTCGCAGCACGATCAACCAGCACATTAACTGCATAACAACAAAAGTAAAGCCTTGCAATTCATTAAGCCACAACGATCAAGAAGTTACAAAAGACAGATATCATAAAGAGAAGAAATAACTTATTCGTCCCGCCCAAAAAATAAAAAATTAAAAAAAATTAAAAAAAATTAAAAAAAATTAAAAAAAATTAAAAAAAATTAAAAAATAAAAGGATAAGAAATTAATACCTGGAGCTGATAACACAGCCTCGCTGCATTTCTTCTTCTTCAACGAAGCGGTATTTCTGGGATAAAAACATAATGTCTGCGAAGTTTTGAGCGAACTAGATGATGAAGTTCGAGAAATTGAACAAAAAAAGAAATTTCCTCTGGAGCGAAAATCAACAGCTTGATTCATCATCGATTTTGCCCGCCGAAACGCTTCCCTTGGAACGAAAATCTCATCCGACGGATTGCGGATGCGTCACTGTCACGACATGGGCGATTATTAAATACCAGGTTTTTTTTATCCATTGTCAATTTATAAAAATACAAAAAATTAACTTATCCTTAAATATTTGGTTTTATCCGGTCCAATTTATTCAAGTTGGCGGTTCGGTTATTGCTCCAAATCGATTGATGTGGATAGTTTTGGTTCAGGCCGATTTTGAACGATATCAACACGATTTAAATATGATTGAAACCTTCAACGAAATTGAATTTTTTTTTTAATTTTTTAGAGAAAAAATTTATTTGTTTTATTTTTTAAAAAAAATTATTTTCTTATATTTATAATATAAATCTCTCTCTATATATACACTGTAAGTATCATAAACAAATAAATTTATTTATAATAAATATATTAAAATAAAAATATATATTTTCTCGCAATCGATGCCAAATGAAAATTTCTGCGGACATCCACCGGATTTCCGTTAGACTCGAATAAATCTCATTTTTATTATTTTTTATTTTATTTTATATAATCCGACAGTTGTCCCATGTGAATCATGCGTGAGAACGTTTTATGATTTTTTAGGGTTTAGATTTTAGAGTTTAGGTTTTTTAGGATTTAGGTTTTTTTGAGTTTTAGAATTTTTAGAGTTTTTAGGTTTTTAGGATTTAGGGTTAATTTAACTTGTATAATTTATAAACTTATAAAAGTTATAAAATTTAAAAACTTGTAGCACTTATAAATTATATAACTTGTATTATGTATGACTCATTAACTTGTATAATTTTATAAACTTATAAACTTGTATAATTTATAAACTTATTGTATAATTTATAAGTTATATAAACTTTATATTTTTATAATTTAAATTTTATAAGTTATACAAGTTTAAAAACTTATAAACTTAAATAAGTTACAAACTTTTATAAATTATAAAATTTAAAAACTTTTATGACTTTTAAAAGTTTAAAATTTATAAAATTGATTAACTTTATATAAACTTATACAAACTTTATGTTTATATAAGTTAAAATTTATAAGTTATTCAAGTTTATATAAAAATTGTAAGGTTTATAAATTATATAATTTATATAATTATATAATTATAAGTTAAAAAAATTTATAAGTTATATAATTTTTTAAGTATTAGAAGTTATATAATTTGATAAGTTATATAAGTTTTTATAAATTTAAGTTGTATATATTCTTAAGTTTTGTAAGTTTTAAATTTATAAATTTTATAACTTTTATAACTTTTCAAACCCTAAAAAATATAAAAAAAATAATATTAAATAAATAAATTTGAATTGTGATTTTGGCCACTGCCAGTTTTTCGCCGGTCAAACTGCCTGAAATGGTTTGACCGACCCAAAAAGGAATTTTCTTATAAAAAAATGATTTCGGCCAATTTTAGCCGGTTAAAACCTCTTGATTTGATTTTTTTGCAAACCTTCTATTTTTGAAACCTCCGATTTTCAGAACTTCAATTTTGGAAACCGCCGGTTTTAAAAACCTCCGATTTTAACCGGTCCGAAAATTGACGATTAGCCAATTTTTGGTTAAAAATGCGTATGTCTACGCTTACGAGTTCATTTATTAAAATGAATTTTATTTAATTAAATATTAATATTTCTTAAACCTTGTGATCACATTATCTCTTTTGAGCAAAAAAAATCCAATATTTATCGAAAATTTCAATTTTTAATGATTCAGTATCGATGGAAAAAAATTGAAACTTGATAAAAAAAATTATTTATTTTTAGTTTATTAAATTTTTAATAAAGAAAACTTTAAATATAAATCTAAATGGAAAACAATTGTTGGGTAAAAACAGTGTGACACAAAATACAAATGGTCCATTTACCTTTTTTGTTACTACCATCTTGATCTTCAAAATAACTAGTTGAGCGGCAATCCGGTTAGTATGAATTATGATGCTTGGAAATCTAGTTGAGTAGAACTTGATCATCTTAATCTGCAAATTAACTTGTTGAGCGGCAATCCTCAATCAACGTATCTCGACTTTTATCATCCAGAGGAAAGTTAACTCTCCTTAATGTTGTTTTGTCAGCTCTCCCCTCTCATTACTTCTCTTGTATCAGAGCTCCTTCCAGTGTCATTAAACAGTTAACCTCGATGTAGAGGAATTTCTTCTGGAATAGCTCCTCAGATAAGAGAAAAGCTTGCCTAACATCCTGGAAAAAGATCTCCACATCTATGCTCAGTGGTGGACTAGGAGTACGCTGTCTTTCAACCTTCAACTCTGATATGCTTTGAAAATGGGGCATTCAGATACTCAATGGCGCGCCCTCCCTACTGTCTGCAGTTTTGAACTCTAAATATGGTGGTGTAAATTCAATTCTCATGGTTGAGCGCAAAGCTCTTCTTCCTCTAGTCAGCCACTCTGCTTTTGTAGGCAAACCAAGGTGTACACACTATGGCTCTGAATTGTGGTTAAAGTTATATGGTAGTCTTAACTGCAGCTGGTTCAAGGAGAATGTCTCTTTACAACTTGGAAATGGCAGAAGCATACAATTCTGGTCTGATAAATGGTTGAACAACATCCAATTTGCAGAGAGGTATCCCAGACTTTTTAGGAAAGAGCAGTGCAAGAACATCTTGGTTACTGATGCAGGACACTGGATCAATGGGATCTGGACATGGCGATGGCGCTGGAGAAGGGCCATACTTGACTCTGAGCAAGCAGACTTGGCAGAGCTGGTTAACTCTTTACAAAACATATCTCCTAAACCCTTCTCTCAAGACAAGTATGTCTTTACGCCAAGCAAGGATGGGGTCTATACAGTCAGAGAGGCTTACAGAACAATTATTCCAGGTACGCAGCACAACCTCCCATCTTCTACTTACAAAGATTATTTGGCATAGTTTTGCACCGAAAAAAATCTGCATTTTTTCCTGGAAACTAATTCAAAATGCAGTACCTCTAAAAGCCATCTTGCATAGGAGAAACATCATTGGTGCAGGGATGGAGATAACGTGTTCCTTGTGTAGAACAACGGAGGAGACAGACACTCACCTTTTCTCTGAATGTCCTATTTCTATCAGTCTCTGGAAATCCATCTCCTCCTGGCTATCTATAAGTAGTGAGCTTAATAATCCGGTTATCTTTTCTCTGCTAGATCATGTAGTCAGTGCTCCTCCAAGTGTAAATGTGCGTGCTTGGACCTCAATCTGTCTGTCTACAGCTTGGTCAATCTGGAAAGAAAGGAACAAATCTCATTTCTCCTCATCAACATCTCATATTTCTCTGTTACTTTTTGGTATCCAGCGTGAGACTTGGTTATGGGTGCGTGCTAAAAGATTGGCTAAGTTGTTCTCCTTTAGTCTGACATATTGGCTTCTCCATCCTCTAGAGTGCCTCCATTTTTCATCCTAGCAGGTGATTCATGCTGATAGTAAGTTGTCCTTAATGTGGTGATCCAACACAACATTATCTGGAGGTTATGAGGGACTACCAGGTGCCACCATGGGCAAATACTCCAGAAACGCTCCTGGTAACTCAGTGTGCAGAGTAAATCAGCTGGAACGCCAGCCTGCATGCTCCCTCACGTAAGTAAAAATGGATTTATACCTGTGCCATCTCACTTTGTTCCCCATGTCATTGTGGTACAGGTTAGGGGTGCAGTCCTTTTGAAAGTGCCAACAACTAGACACTGCCAGGCAACATGATGCATCAGTAGACCTGCTCTATTGATGCTACTCGTTCCATGCAAATGACTTACTAGATGGCCCAAATAGCATGAAATGCAGTTCTATTCAGCACATATTCCCGATGTCCAAGGAAGAAGCACCACCGTAAATGGATTCTCCATGCATTTTATTTAACTGCTGTGTATACCTGTTGCAAGCACGACTACATGGAGTGAAAAATTGTGAAGTTTCATGTTTATGGAGGATCATTCAGTGGCCAATATGTAAGGGATCACATATCCAGAGGCCAGCCCTACAGAAAACTAACTCTGTGCAGGGAGTTCGCCTGAGTATGCCATTGTTTGGATACTGTGGGGGCACTAAAGAGTTATTGTTTGCCTAGCCTGGTGCTTGTACATTTTGCTTCGATGAACCTTATGTAAATATTTCTCCTGTATATATAAAATTTGGCCTTAAAAAAAACGTATCTCGATTTCTTGAATTCATTGGTTAATTGTAGGAAACTGGAGTTTCTTATTCTTGAGTCCAACCCGTTGAACGACATCATACCTGAGTCTGTGGCCAACTTATCAACGAACCTCAAAGTCTTCACAGCGATATCCTATGGCCTCAAAGGTGGGAATCCATATGGAATTGGAAACTTGAGTTCTTTGCATTAGTTGGGATTGTCTCTCAATGATCTACAAGGTGAAGTACCCCTCCACATTTAGCAACCTACAAAGCTTAGAGAGAATATATCTTACCAACAACAACTTGGAAGGTCCTATTCCTGAGATTTTTTGTAGTATAAAAATGTTGGGGATCCTTCATCTTGGAGAGAACAAATTTTCAGAAGCAGTACCTCCATTTTTTAGAATCTAACTGAATTGAGAGGAACTTCTCTGGCTTATAAGAATTTGAACTCCTCCATACCTTCGTTTATGGGATTTGTTGAAGTTGGAAGGCCTAAACTTGTCAAACAGTCATCTTGAAGGGCCACTGTTTGACGAATTGGGAAACTTGAAAGCAATAAATATCTTGGGTCTCTCCTCGAACACTTGATATGTCAAAAAATAGATTCCAAGGTCCTATTCCTAATACTTTGAGTAATCTCATTGTCATAGAAGATCTGGATATTTCCTCAACCAAGCTCTCTGGTGGAATTCCAGAATCTAGATCACTTCAAGATCTTGTTTATCTCAATCTTTCTTTCAACATGTTACAAGGATAAATCCCACATATTGGGATATTAGAGAATACGACTAACCAATATCTGGTGAGGAATCCCAATTTGTGTGGAGCTCCTAACTTAAACTTCTGTAACAAATCTAACAGATGACATATCAGTATCCAATTGGACAACAAACGAAATGCAGGGCCCGTGCTCAACAAGAAACATTCAACCCCCAAACTGAAGTCAAATAATATGTATCCACTTTGTTTTCATTTACAATTTTTTAGTAGAGTCAGTTATTTCCTTTACAACATTATCATGTCTTAGTGTCTAGATTATAACATGTGATTGAGTCTGAATTAGTCAAAGCAAAGTCGCGTGTGTTCAAGTATAAATTGTAATCATGCCCAACAATCAGAGGTATCGAATACATATGAAATCTTGTTCCTTCCAAACTCTATCTTTCTCCTTCATTCATCTTCTTTCCCTTGTTTTGAATTGATTTGTTGCGAAGACCATAACAATTGATATAAGAGAAAACGAAGATCCAACCACCATTCCAAACAAACATGACGAGAAGTCATCACCCTCACCCAGATACTCACAACCCCGCACCACTGACCGAAAATTCGAGTGAAGTAGGTACTAGCCTACTGGTTCCAATCAACACAAACAACCAATAACATTTGATGCTCAATTCGTCTCCAATATCCAAGATGGTACCCAACAAAAAATGATGGAAATGATTTATGCCGAGGTTTGGAAGACAGCTGAGCAATATGATGAATTGCACAATCAAATGGCCCGAAATGAACAATCGATGTTTATGCAGAATTAGGGACTCCAACAGAATATAAAATTTCTCAATAAGAAATTGGCCCTAACATGACCCACAAAATCTTATTTAAGCCAGATGATCATGTCAGAGATGAACCAGACAGAGGACGTCGAGTGAAACTTCCATTTATCGATTTCCTAAAATTTGACAAGCGTGATCCTCGATCCTGGATTGAACAAGCCACCAGCTTCTTTAACATATAAACATGGATCACATATGGAGAACGTGTTGAGTTTACCAAGTTCTACTTGAGGGCAATACTGATTCTTGGTTTCAAAGTTTACCCTACATCAAACCGTGGATTGGACAAGTCTTACACAATATGTTCTTATTAGGTTCGATCGTGGTAATCCTAATACCATTCTTGAGAAATTCATGTGCTCGAAACAAGGTCCACATTAGCCACTACATAATTTGATGAGAAGTTCGACACCCTCATTACCAAGGTCATGACCTTACGCCCTGATTACGATGAACAATTTTTTATGGATAAATTCATTGGTTGTCTGCTCCTTGCCTTGAATTCGACAGTTCGATCTCAATACCCCACATTCTTATTTGAAGTCATCTCTACTGCCAAAGACCAAGAATTAACAGTTCTGTCTATGATAGATACTGTTACCACTGGTGCATCTGTGAAGCTAAGCTCCAACAATGTGGCCAAACCATCACCTTTGTTGCCGATAACCAAATCCCCACCACAACCCCAAGTCACGCGACAAATTCCTCAGTGATGCTGAAATGAAAGAATGATTTAACAAAAAACTATGCTTCCGTTGTGGAGCATCGTTTATTCTAGGTCACAAATGTGCCACTAGACAGTATTCTTTACAGGGGGAATTCGATGCTTTAGAGTTGACCCCATATTCATGCGAGGAGGAACTACCTATTGTTGATATCCCTGAGGATACGCTATCACCGGATGGCTCACTCTCCCTTCAGTCTATTTGTGGTAACAGTTCTTTCACAACATATCGCATTCAAGGATTTAACAGGGGAACCATTGCACATCCTCATTGATGGGGATAGCTCCCACTATTTTTTGGACTATAAATATGTGGTATGAATGAATTGTCCACTGGAAGATACATCTTCTATGATGGGGGAAGTCGTGGATGGCGTCCGCAACACCAGCAGATCTCTTCATGGACAATTCAAGGCAACCACTTCACATGCTCACCTAGGACATTTTCTATCCATGGATATGATCTGAATATAGGTGAAGACTGGTTAAAGACCTATGACCACGTACTATATGATTAAAAATCCATGATTATCACACTACATCGAGATGACAAGGCCATACCTCTTCAAGCAGTCAGGGATGCTAATGACCTCTAGTTCATCACGGCTGAATGTATGGTCAAATTGATTAATAGCGACTCTACTGCAGTTATAGGTCAAGTCTCTTATGATGAAGAACTCGAAGATATTTAATCAATTGAGGCAGATATGCTAACAATACAACATGAAGACTCCAACACACTGTTGGGTTCCAACCTCCGAATTGAGGAAATGCCCTGTCCATAATTTGAAGCACTGCTACAAATTATCTTGAAGAACTATTCTGATGTCTTCCATGAACCCACCTCTCTGCCACCGTTACGTGGAGTAAAGCATCACATTTCTCTGACCCCAGACGCCATCGCCAAAAAAAAAGGTCCCCTCACCACCACAAAGATGAACTCGAAGTCATAGTTTCAGACTTGCTGCATATTGGCCTCATAAGGCGTAGCCATTCACCTTTTGCATCCCCAATGCTCCTGGTTAAGAAGAAATACGGAGGCTGGAGGATGTGTGTTGACTATTGATACTTAAGTAGTCTCACCATCAAATCTAAGTTCCTCATCCTAATCATAGATGAGCTTTTGGACGAACTGCAAGGTGCTACAATTTTTAACAAAATAGACCTCCGGTTAGGATATTTTCAGATCTGGATGGATGAAAAGGACTTTCCTTTTACCAATTTTGTGACACACCATGGCCAGTTCGAGTTTTTTTGTAATGCACTTTGGCCTATGCAACGCTCCGGTCACCTTTTAGAGCTTGATGAACCAGGTATTCGCCTCTTATCTTTGACGTTTCATTCTGGCTTTCTTTGATGATATACTAGTTTATAGCAAAAGCTAGAGTGATCAACTACATCATCTACTGGTTATGGATCTTCTACGATCACACCAACTCTATGACGAACAGTCTTAAATACTCATTCGGCCATTGACTATCTTGGCCATCTCATTTCGCGAAAGGGCATTTCGACGGATCCAGAAAAAAATCAGGGCTATGACATAATGGCCACATCCTTAAGTCCTTGCGCGGATTCTTGGGCCACAAAGGCTATTATCAAAAATTTATCAAGAATTATGGCACCTTAAGCCCACCTCTTACCAATCTCCTCAAAAAAGATTCTTTTGGTTGGAACACGGATGCTGAGAGCTCTTTTCAGCTGCTCAACACAGGCCATGAGTTGTGCCCCAGTGCTATGCCTTCCAGACTTTCCTCAACCATTAATCATTGAGGCAGATACAAGCGATACAGGTGTAGGTACAGTTTTAACCCAAGGTGGAAGACCTATCGCATATTTTAGCATATCATTGGGTCCCAAACATCAGCCTCTGTCCACCTACAAAAAGGACTTCCTAGCGGTTGTCTTAACCGTCAAGAAGTGGACCATCTACCTCCAGGGCAGACCTTTCGTCATGAAGACGAGCACTAAAACACATTTTGGAACAACGATTGCACACCATGTTGCAACAAAAGATGGCCGCTAAACTCCTTGGTTATACTTACACAGTTTAGTACAGGAAAGCTGCAAAAATGGGGCAGCTTATGCGTTATCTTGGTTCAGTCATGAACTAAACGCCATCTCTACAGTCCAAGCTACATAGCTGGATGAAGTCATTCTCAGCTAAGGGCAAGATTCCCTCATGACAATTATCCTCCAGGCCAAGTTAATAGATTCTACGGCCTATCCCCAGTTTTCAATCTGTCTGTTTATGGCTTCCACCCTATTACAGTTTCACCTACAATCATCACATTCCTGACTTCGCATACTCTAGGAATGAGATCAATGCAACATTGATCCGAACTTATAGCTTCTCAAGTTGCCGTAGAACCTCAGATGTTTTGCTGGTACATACCTCTACAAGCCTCATTATTGTCAACTTATTAGAGCTAGTTCTGGTACACAATTCAGCTTGCAGTAAAAGCATCAACTTATCAGCCTTGTGAAGGAGTCATAACTGCAAGCTTTGCTCAACTCAGCCTACATATATTGATCTGATGGCATACATGAGTCATAAATTTCAACATATCAAGCACTGGGATTTGTACACAGCTCATCCTGCTCGCCTGATAGCCTGATTAATTGTTAGATTTTTCCTTGATCCCCATTTCTAAGCAGTGAAGGATAGACAAGATAAAAGGTTGTAGAAAGCAATCTGTCACGTTGTAGGGCAATAGCCTTGTTTTAGTTTTACTAGCAGTGAACTGAGCTTGATTTCTTGTCTTCCAAATCTATTAAGCTGCTCCTGTTATTCTTTTTGTGTGATTGTGCATCAACAGAGGTGCATGTTTTTCATTCAGTCATCACTTCAGTACACCTTCTTTTATGCATCTGCTTGGATGTAGTACCCAGTATGTTATGGAATAGGGGAACAAGTTTTGTGTTCTTTTTTTCCCTAATCCAGAACCATGTTCTTTTTGCCTTACTAAGGATCACAATATTCTGCTTCTTTGTTCATCTATCATAGGTCTAGGATCTGATATGTTGTATAATCTGCTTTAATATTTCAAGGAAACTCTTTCTGGAATGTTGGCAGTTCTGTTGGATGATTGAATATGGATCTTTTTGCTGCTGCATCCAATCTTGGGATACCTGTCAAATGAACAACTTACTAGATAAGTTCTTAATACATGATCCCATGTTACCTGACCTGCGTGGCATAAAGGCCATGTAGTTTGCCTTCTCTGGTATATTCTGTTAGTGTTATGTCATAAGGCCAATCACCTTAAGCCTATATATTAACACTTTAATGTTGTATATATGATTGTAGCAACCTTCACTACTTGTTTATCTATAACATATAAAATAGTGAAGCCTATCATTGATAATATAGAATGTATTACAAAGAGTTGTGATGGGACCACTCTAATTAAAGTTATCAATACTAAACGTCCCTAACTATAGTGTCAGCTAGATTTTCCAATTCCTTTTGAAGGCATCACTAATACGGACATGTTCTTAATACATTATCCTAGCAAGTGATCCTTAGACTTGAGATCACCATAAACAGATCTTGAGTATGGATATCATTCTTTAATTCTATTCGGAGTTACAGCGTAAATGGATAACAATGGCTAGTCTTGGGAATGGTTTGAAGTATGGAAAGATTATGAGTGATCAATAAAGGATTCACCACTCCTAAAATGTTAGGAGAACATATTCCTATGGCCACTTGTAAAAAGTCATATTAGCCTTTGTAAAGCACAAGTTTTAAGGCATTGGAGGATATGTTTACGTTCAGACAATAAATTCCGTGGAGCTGATTGGTTGCAATCCTTGATGGTTATTCTCATAGCCTTTATCTTCTTCTTTATTCTGAAGCTGGCATATCGTGATGAACTAGGCAATTTCCAGATGTTTTTCTATCATTGAATTGTATGATTTATCTTTCGACCAGCAATCTAGAACTCTCATAGGCTTTGGTCCCAAGTCCTGATTTTTTTAAGAAAGGCTAACAGGGCAATGGTCCGAGTCATCCCTGTCTAAGCCTATTTGAGTCCAGGTTATGTCATTCCCCAACCATAGTTCATTAACCAATAACCTTTCCAACGTGCTCATCATTTTCAATGACTTGAGGTATCAAGTGAAACACCTTCTTTCCATCCTTAGATCCTGTAGATTCATATACAAAATGAATTCCTTGAAAGCATTGATCTCAATTTCACTGGTATGCTGAGCTGTTCTCTTTCTTTGTTTGATGTCCAAAACAGCGTTAAAGTCTCCCATTAAACACTACTTATCTTCCTCCATGCCTGAGTGGAGATCCAGTATCTCCTTCCACCGGTTTGGCTTAGACGGTAAATCATGAGATCCATAGATGTTTAACATGTGAGTAATTGATTCTTCACTGATCCAACACCTTGTGACTCCTACAAAACCATTCCCTGCTAGGATATGTTTCTATTAAATTTTTTGTTGTTCCATATACACAGTAGACCACCAGCCTGGCCTATGAAACCTTGAAAGATCCAATCATAATCACTATCATACCACAGGTATTTACACAACCTCTTGTCGATGATTTCCATCTTTGTTTCCCGGATACTTATAAAATTTGTCTTCTATGTCAAAATCAGTTCTTTAACTCTCCTTTTCCGTCCTTGTCTATATAGACCTCTCACATTATAGTTGATTTATCTTCATATAATAACTACTTCCTCTTCCTTCCTGCTACTCCTAGTTTTTTTTTCTCAAAAGCCTTGCGGTTCTTACAATTGATTTGGATCAACAGATCACGTGATGCCTCCTTATTTAGACCATAGTCTATGCCCAACTCATGACTTACTGCCATTATAGCATCAACCTCTACACCAACATGATCTAGATTTGAAGTGTCAGCTAGATTTTCCAAGTCGTCAGTTGAGCCTGATGCCTGATGTTCAACTAGCTGACCAATCCAATTTTCCAATGTAGCTATATCTCTTTCTCTGGCCAGGTATTCTTCTTCTTTTGTTTGGTTCCTCGTTCTAGGTCCACTTCCTTTATTTTCACCAGTCTTCTCTTAGGCATAGGTGTACTAGTTGAGTAAACCAGATGATGAGTCATGTCGCCCAGAGTTGGGAAATCACATGCAGATACCAGTATAGATTCTAAATTCTCTGCATTTCCATGATCTAGTACATTTGTGATCGTTATGCACAATTTTGGTTCAGACTGCAGTGGCTCTATGATAGAATAAGATAATTGTAATTGGGGAGATGAAGACTACTGAGGAGTGTGGCAATCAATCTCCCCCGAGTCTAGTCTCATCAGCTTCTCAGGAACCTCATCAGTCATTAGTATATTAATATGATAATTAGTTGGTGGTTTATCTTCAGTCACAACTTCATTACCATCTACTTCTACAACCAACTCCATTTTTGCTGTCTTCTTATCAACACCAGCTCCTCTTCTGTTTTCTTCATATCAACATTAGAATCGATGGTTTATGGTATAACTTCATTATCATAAACACACTCCAATTCCTTAGAAGGGTGGGAGAGTGAAGTTGGACACCAGTCTAATTTCGTGGGTATCCAAGTATTCCTCTTCTCTTGGTTCTAAACTTCCTTTTGCACTCTATTAGCTGAAGTATTGCCCTGTGTTGTTTGAGGGCTATCTATCAGGCTTGTTAGAGTTTTATCCGCAGACTTATGGTTCTGCATGGATTTACTGTCCATTGAGTTAGTGCCCTCATCTATACCTTCTAAACTCTGATATGAGCAGTCATCTGCTAGGCTCACATCACATTCTTGCCATAAGGCAACATTGAATCTCCCTTCGTTGACTTCCACAATGTGCAAGGTATGAGGAATATTATCGAAAAGTACATGTGAGCCAATTTCAAGCTGAATAAGAAGTTGAGCAACTTCCAAATATCTATGTTGTAGTGTGAGTTCATCAATTCTGATCCCAGTTTGGCTCCTGTTTTTTCAAGGATTGACTAATCCCATGTCTGGATAGGTAGGCCATAAACCTTGATCCAACATAAATGATTCCTGTATAAACTTCGTGCATCAACTTCAGTCCAGGTACACAACCCAGTCAGCCAGTTACATAGCCAAACATCATCTTTCACCAAGGCCTTTAGATCATGTTCTTCTTCCTCCCATATCAAAACATTTTCATCCCTTAATGGACTGACTATGAGATTGAGATATCCTGCAGATTTTAACGCTAATTGAAGATTTCTCCAACCATCCAGTATCTTTAAGGTGCCCACACGACAGTTTTTAAGCTAGAGTGGAGTTACCTTCTCTGTTTTAAAATGTTGGATATTTTCCCTTTCCTTCTGAGCTATTAGGTGTTCTTTATGTATATTTAGGGGTAATACTATCCCAGTACCTGTAGATGTCTCTCCTCCATGAAGTTTTCCCACGGTAAATGCCTCAATTTTTGCTAGTTTAGACTTCATATTCGATTTCATAATCCTCCCAGGAGGGAGCTGTGCAGCAGGGAGCTTATTGAGCAGTGGCTTATGAAATTTTGCTACATTTTCTTGGAGTTTATATGATCCAAATCAAACATTATTCATCTTGAATAGCATGGTATTTAAATTGGACGAATCCACGAATTCGAAAAAATCAAAAAGCATGCCATTTCTTCCAAGCTTTCTTGCAATCTTAATATCACTTATATCTCCTTGTTTCCTCAAGCAGCTTTCCAGGTGCTCTAGGGGACAATTAACGGGGAAGTTTGTTATGGAAAAAGTAGTCTTTATTGGTTTAGATGCAGTTGGTTCCATTCTAGGGCCAAGTTGATCATGTGTCGAAGTCGGGTTCTGATATCCAACCACTGTGGTGAAGGAGACATTTGGTCGAAGTGGAGCTATCATGGGACTTAGAGGAAGAGTGGCCTTTCCAGCCTTGATAGCTGCCCTCCTCATCTGCTTCACCTGGTGCCGAGGAGTTAGCCACTAATAGTTCATTTAGTAGATTGGAGGCATGGCGATAGTGATAAATTCTGGTTGTTCGTTCACCTATCCATAATTGAGGTGTGCAGGGTGTAGAGAGAGTTATCCTCGAGCACGTAAGGCGTCCCAGGGGAGTATGTAGCTAGATGGAGTGAAGCTAGCAGTAGATGTGATCGAAGGTCACTGGAAAGAATAAGAGCGAGCAACAGGTAGGAGAAGAAACACTGTTCATGCGAGGGATTTTGTACGAAGAGAATTCATTGCAAGAAAACCTGTTTGTTTTCTTTTTAGACTTGGTGATGCCCACATTGACCGCCCATCAAACCGATTCAGTCACCGAACTGTTCCACCAAAGGGACAACCTACAGTCCTTACTCCAACAAAACCTCACGGCTACCTAGTATAGGATGAAAC
The DNA here is from genome assembly GCA_028565015.1 of Pinguicula moranensis. Taxonomy (NCBI): domain Eukaryota; kingdom Viridiplantae; phylum Streptophyta; class Magnoliopsida; order Lamiales; family Lentibulariaceae; genus Pinguicula; species Pinguicula moranensis. The sequence goes on from JAOWBN010236137.1 coordinate 14,373, forward strand.
TAAGTGCAGGCAAGGGAAGAAAAGAAAGACAGTTCACTTAAGGCGATTTAGTCTTCCTCAAATTCCACCCCTATCGTCAATGCTCGGTGCAATTCAGGAGAAACATTAAACTCTCTCCACAATTTTATGGGCACTTAAAAATTGTGAAAAAGATAGGATCTATCACCTATCGCCTGGAATTACCAGCAAGATCACGCATACACCCATTTTTCCACATCTCTTTACTCAAAGAGAAACTAAAAACACGAGAGAGAAACTGCGCCGAATTACGAGTCCTACAACCGAATGGGGATTTCCACATCTATCCTGTTGTTATCCCCAACTCCCGCAACATACAAGGCAGTCAAGCACCCATCCGCCAACTCCTTGTCCAATGGTCAGGTATGTCACCCACACAAGCATCTTGGGAGGATGAACACTTCGTCTACCAGCACTTTGGCAAGACATATTCTTTGGGACAAGGATTTCAAAGTCTGGAGGGTACTGTAACAAATCTAACATATGGCACATCAGCAGCCAACTGAAAAACATAAGGAATGAGGGGGCCACGCTCAAGAAGAAACATTCAACCGTCAAACTGAAGTCAAAGAACACTTTTCCACTTTGTTTTCGTTTACAGTTTTTAGCAGAGTCAATTATTTCCATTACAACATAATCGTGTCTTAGTGTCTAGATTAGAACGTGTGATTGAGTTTGAATTAGTCAGAAAAGAGTTGCGAGTGTTCAAGTATAAATTGTAATCATGCCCAACGATCTGAGGTATCGAATACATATGAAATCTTGCTCCCTCCAAACTCTATCTCTCTCCTTTATTCATCGTCTTTCCCTTTTTTGTATTGATTTGTTGCGAAAACCATAGCACACTGTGCTCCCCTCAACTTTCTGCACAAAGAAAATGAAAATCTTCTCTTAGCTCTGAGGATAGCTATCCCAATCGCTGCAACATTTCTTAGTCGTACCTTCTGGTGTGCACAATGGGCGGACAAAGAGGGGAGCCAGGGGGACTTGGCCCTCCTTGGGTCTGCAGTCGTAACCCTGTGAGCCCAAACCACTCAGACCACCAAATATTTTTATTTTTATTTTTTTATTGCAAATTTTTTTCTCAAACTCATATTTGAATTTACAAACATACCCTTCTCTCTCTCCACATATAAAAGTAACATGTCATTTCTCTTCTTTTTTTTCATAATAATTTTCTAACTAAATCTCGATGGTGATTTTTTTTTCCTTGTGGGTTTTGAGTTCTCAAAATCTTTCTGACATCTTTCAATGACCAAGGTTGATAATTTTCATTTAGGGTTTATTTTGAATTAGGTTTTATTTCAATTATTATTGTCTCGATTCGGTTCAATAAAACTATTTATAATTTTTTTCATCTATGTTTAATGAACTTGTTCTATTCCTGTAAATTTATTTTGAGAAATATTTGTATAAACAAATTAGGTACTATAAACAAATTAAGTATTATTAAATGATTTAACTTTTTTTTGTTATCATTGTTTAAGATAGTAAAATTACTATTTTTCATAACTGTTGAGCAGATAAATTATTTTATCAACCGCCAAAAATTTACATCATCTCCCTAAAAACAATTATTTCTCCCCCTTCTAAATTTTTTTTATTCCCCCTATAAATTTTTTGTATATGCCAACTTTAAAAAATTTGTTTTGCCCCCCCACTAAAAAATATTTCAACGTCCGTGATTGGCTTTGTATATGTTTTAGAATAAAATAACACATGAAAAAGGCAATTAGATCAGATAGTCTCGAGCTGGGAAATCAAAGTTCTAAACAATGTTAGACATTGAAACTTGGTCAAAGTAATAGCCACTTGTTCAAAATTGACTTACCCTTTAAATAATTTGTTTCACTTTTACACAACAAATCTACCCACTTGATGCCTATAAATACGTCACTCTAATTTCTCATTTTTGAAAATCTTGTATTCGGGCCTTGTGGGCTTCAAATTGGGTCTTCTTTGCTTCTTATCAAAGAATAGTAATATTTTAAATAAATATTAAGAAAAGATTTTTTTTGATTTTTCGATAAAATATTGAACTTGAACCGAAAATTGAAAACCCCATAAATGATCATTTTTTTGATTATTCGGTTCGAGTTCGATAACAAAAATGTCATTTCCGACCTTATTCGGTACGTGGTCAATAATGATCATTACCGAACATTAATATCGAATACTTAGCACTAACACAACACCTCTGTTACGATAACTTCCCCCAATTTACACAACCATATCTCAAATTTTTCTTCTCTCTCCTCTAACATTTTATTATTTCAATATTATAATTTTATAATTTCTTTTAATCTATTTTTTTTATTTCTTTAATACTTACCAAAATACTACTAATAGTTATTGTTAGTTCAAAATAATTAATCAAAAAGTAATTTTTTTTTGGAAAGCCAAATTTTTTATATATACAAATAAGTATTTACATAGAGTACAGAAAAATCAAAAAGTAATTTAAGGAATATAAAATCGTTAATAAAAATATGATTTATTAGATAAATAAAATAAACATACATGTTTATCAAATAAGGAAAAATTATTAAAAATACAAATGTAGAGCTCAGTTACTTCAAAATGTGTTCAGAATAGTTTGAACAAGTTCTTCCTGCAATTGCTTGGGGTTAATTTTATCCTGATACCCACTCACCCGATCTAAATATGTCACCAAACTGGGATCTCTTTCATTTTGCATGAATATAGGGTATGCATTATCGTACTCAATTTTTAGATTGTAGTCTAGTGGGTAAATGACATGCCCATAATCTTCGATGATCATATGGTGTAAGATTATGCAAGCAGTCATTATTTCTTTCATCTGAGATCTATGCCGTAAGCGTGTTGGCCTACTAATGACCTGGAACTGACATTGGGAAAATGTTGAATGTGTGCTCTATATCCTTTCACACACTCTCTTGGTGTGCTGCAAACAATCGATCTTGTCGTCGACATTAGGCCAGAATAATTTCCATGAATAATAGCGAGTCAGGATAGATACCATCAGTTAGGTATTATCTAGAAATGTATTCATGCCCGTTCACGAAGTTGGGACATCGGTGCAAACATAGCAAGTGATTTCGCCATGTCACTAGTAAACTAATTTTACAAGTTTTGGTCTAACTTTTATGTGGCAATTAGGGAGTCAATTAAGGAATCAAATTATTGAATTATGGGCCTGATTTTGGGCAAGTTGTTGATTTGATTTTGGACTCCAATTTGGAGTAAATTTCGGCCAAGCTATTGTAGTCTTTTTTGTAATTAAAATTTTATTGAATAAAAGGTAGCCCCTGAGAATAGGTGTTTATCTTACATTCTGTTTGCCTGGCAAACTTTTGTTTTTTTCCAAAACTTTTCTCTACCCTATTACATGGTGTTTGCATTCCCTTTAGCTAAATCTAAGGTGAGGCAGTCCTCATTTCTCAACTCTGAGCATCCCTATTAGTGCCTTTGGTAACTCCTGCAGCTGCCAATATATGTGGTTTGGTCCATTCACACCTTGCTTTGCTAGTGCATCTGCAACTCCATTCCCTTCTCTCTACTGGTGTTGTACCAGCAACCTGATTCCCTCCATACCTTTTTTCAGTTCGTCCCATGCCAAGCTATTTTAGTCAAAGATGCATATTTTTCGTGTTTGTTAGCTATATTAGTCTGGGTTGTGTACCAAGTTTCGACATTGAATAATTTTGATAATATTATTTTCAATCTTAGAGACATTTCTCTTTGGTTTTTGGACGAAATTCCCCTGCTCTTCCTTGCGCAAATCTTTTCAAGATGTCCCAAGTCTTCAATCATTGTGAACTATTTTTGAGGCCTACTAGTGCGCACTTGTTGTTGTGAAACAACAGAAAAGGAAGTCATGGACCATGAGTGGTCAAAACAACCGATCGGTTCAGCTTCAGGGCGCCCGTCCTATCCAAAAAACACCGTAGGGTAATCCTAACCCTACTATTAGGTGTTATTGTTATGGTGAGCAGGGACATACGTTGACTAAGTGCAGGAAGCCTGCTAGTGAGAATGGAAACGGTCAGTCACCCCAAGCCATACATGTTGTCATGGCTAAATAAAGTTAATGAGATAACAATTGATAGGCGATGATTCATGTCCTTTTCAGTTGGTAGAAAGCTTTTGATATGCCTAGTGTGATGTTGTATCTATGAATGCCTGTCATTTGTTAGGAAGTTTGATCATAGTGTGACTCATGATAAGCGTAAGAATACGTACTCCCTTAGCATAAAAGGGAAAAAGATTGTGTTGGCACCTCTACGGGAAGAACTTATTCATATCCTGGTTGCAAATAGTACAAACTTGCTTTCGATGTCCATTTTTGTAGATGAGATGGACCATGAGGGCATGGTCTACGATTTACTACCTAGTGAGAATGATGCAGTAAAAGGGGATACAAACTTACCATCTGAGGTACAACGTTTATTGGCTAAATTCTCTAACTTGATGCCTGAGGATCTTCCTCCTGGGCTATTGTTTGAGGGCTATTCAATACCAAATTGACCTTGTTCTGATGTCAAGTTTACCAAATCGCACGGCTTATCACCTCAGTCCCATGGAGGCTAAAGAGTTGTAGCGACAGGTAGTGGAGTTGTTAGAGAGGGGTTATGTCCGAGAGAGTATGAGCCATTGTGGAATCTCTGCCCTAGTTGTGTCAAAGAAAGATGATTCTTGGCATATATGTGTTGATAGTCGTGCAATCAAAAAGATTATAGTAAAGTACAAGTTTCCAATTCCCTTGTTTGGATTATATGTTGGATTGCCTATCCGATTTTGAGGTTTTCTCAAAAATTAACCTTAAAAGAGGATACCACCATATCATAATAAGGCCTAGAAATGAGTGGAAGACGGCATTTAAGATGCCACAAGGGTTGTATGAGTGGATGGTCATGCCTTTATGGCTATCCAATGCGCTCATCACCTTCATGAGTTTTATGCACCAAGTCTTGCAGCCTTTTATGGGAAAGTTTATGTAATTTATTTAGATGGCATTCTTTTTTGTATTCCGACGGGACTGTTCAATTTGATCACCTCCGTGCTGTTTTGGAGAAATTAAAAATGGAATGCCTATTTGTCAATCATAAGAAGTGTTCTTTTTCACTAATTCAACGACCTTTCTTGGTTTTATTGTATCTACTGATGGTGCTCATGTAGATCAAGAAAAGATTGATGCAATTGTGGAGTGGCCAAGACCATAAACCTTACATGACGTCCAAAGTTTTCATGGATTGACATTCTTCTACCGTTGATTCATCAAAACATTCAGCACCTTGATGGCCCCTATCACAGAGTGCCTCGAGGGTGGTCGTGATTTCTAGTGTTCTTATGAAGTCAAGGCTAGTTTTCACCTGGTCAAGAAGAAGATTAGGGGTGGCCAAACGGTACTGGACGAGATGCGGGAATCGGGATTCCCGATTCCCGAATTCTCGTTTGCTCGAAAAATATTGGAATTTGGGTATTCGGGACGGTTCCGGGTATCAAATTCCGATTCCCAAATTTCTGAATTCCCGATAAGCTTTTTTCAAAAAAAATTAGTTATAATTTTGCGAGTTTTCGAGAATTCCCGATACCCGATACCCGAATTTCCCAAATTTTTTGGAAAACAGGAATTCAGGACAGGAACGGGACCAAATTTTTGGCCCATTTCTTATCGGGACGGGAACGGGTATCGAGAATTCCCGTCCCGATATCCCGTTTGGCCAGCCCTAAAGAAGATGACCAAAGCACCGATTCTAGCACTCCTTGATTTTGACAAAGTATTCGAGGTAAGTTGTGATGCATCTGGTGTTGGCATTGGTGGAGTTATGAGTCAAAAAGGTCACCCAATTGCTTTTTTCTGTGAAATGTTATTAGGATCCAAGAAGAATTATTCCACAAATGACCTTGAGTTATAGGCCATAGTCCAGTCCTCGAAGCATTGGCGCCACTATCTAGTGCAAAATGAGTTCATTCTGTTTACTTATCATGACGCCCTAAAGTAAATCAATGATCAACACAAGTTGAGTAGACGGCATGGCTAGTGGATGACATACTAACAAGAATTTACCTTCACATTGAGATACCAAGCAGGGATTCTGAGGCATGACGCAGATGCCCTGGGGTGCCGTATCCTACTACTTAACACCATGAGTACCAAGGTTACGCACTTTGAGATGTACATAGACTTGTATGCAACTGACCCTTCCTTCGGAAAAATATTTCAGGAGGTAACTGATGGTCACCATCATGATTTTGTTTTGCATAATGGTTATCTGTTTTGTGGATTACAGTTGTGCATCACAGATTGTTCATTGAGGCAGCAAATTATAAATGAGCTTCATAATGAATGTCATTTTGGTCGATACAAAACATTGACCATCATTTCTTTTGACTTTTGTTGGCCCAAGTTGAGTAGCAGTGGTCTAAGGGGGCCCTCACCAATACGGGAACCATTGTTATGCGTACCAGCGGTCTAAGGGGCCCTGGACGAAAGTTGAGGGAAGTAGGGTTGTGTGGTTTATTTATATATGGCATTGTGGTAAATTATTTGGTAAGGAGGGGTATTTTTGTAAGTTCAGCATGTCGGGTAACCGATGGGTTACGAAATCTGTCCACAAATTGGTGGACAAAACGGTGTGAGGAAACAGGCGATTGTCTCGGGTCGAGACGTAGTCCGTCGGGTCGGGGGATTACGTGTGCGTGTGTACCAAATGGTAGGTACTCTTTGATGTTGGTGATTTTGTTTGGGCTATATTAACTCGTGATTGTTTTCCTATTAGCGAGTATAAAAATTTCAAGGATCAAAATATTGGGCCTTGTGAAGTTGTGCAGAAGATCAATGATAATGCTTATAGATTGTGCCTTCCCAGTTGCATAAAGACGTCTCATATCTTTAATGTGAAACATCTTTGTCCTTTTTTTGTGGATCCTGATGACACTACTCTGAACTCGAGGACGTTGAGTTGTCTGATTGTACCTTGCTGGCATTGAAATACAATGAGTTGGCAGATTAGTGCAAATGTCGCAATTGATTTTGCAATGTCACTAATGTTGACTAATTCTACTAGTTTGGTCTTATTTTTATGTGGCAATTAGGGAGTCAGTTAAGGAGTCAAATAACCAAATTAGGCTGCGTTTGGTAGTTGGTTTCTGGGCGGATTAAGCCGGGTAATCGAGGGTTGTCCGAGTTTACCTACCGTTTGGTACACACGCACACGTAATCCCCCAACCCGACGGACTACGTCTCGACCCGGGACAACCACCTGTTTCCTCACACCGTTTTGTCCACCGATTTGTGGATGGATTTCGTAACCCATCAGTTACCCGACATGCTGAACTTACCAAAATACCCCCCCTTACCAAATAATTTACCACAATGCCATATATAAATAAACCACACAACCCTACTTCCCTCAACTTTCGTCCAGAATCTCCCCGAGCAACGGCCGTAGGTTTTCCAATCCAAACTCGACGAGCACTTGTCCGGCGACCCAGGTTCTGTTTCCTCGCTCAATCAACCTATCTTTCAACTTCTTTAACCTCCACTGCGTGTTTTCGTTGTTTCTTTTCGATTTTGCTTAAAGTGGAATGGAGCTTGTCGATTTGGTTTGGCGTCCGTGTGCTTCAGGAACCCAAATCCGACGGTTTTAGGTTTAGGGTAGACTCAAATTAGGGTTTGAAATTGTTCGTTTAGAGACAGTTAACCATATTTTTCCTAGGTGATTATGGATTGGTTTTAGGTGTTTTATGTGGATTTATGCTTTAATAATCAGCCTTGTTCTGTTGCTAGGTGTGCTTGATGCCTCCTCATATATATGACTAGTTATATATTACAGCACAAGGATCTTTTCGGAGGATTTCAATTTCTAACTTCTGTTTCTGCTCCTAAAAATATCATGGCCTTTATATTTTGAAATAAAAAATGACATTGAATTAAAAAATACAACACCTGTAGACCACAATCAGAATACAACCCTCTAGACCTTTAGGGTAGGCAGTGAAGAATAGCTATTGGTGCCCACAATTTTATTCTATGAAATTTTATTCTGGGTAATTCAAGTGTCACTGAAGAAAACAAACTCCAGTTTTTAATGTTCTTACCAAAACTTGAATGCATTAATAGCTTTCCCTTAACTCCAAATTGATTGTCTAGTTGTAAAATCTTTCGTGGTTCCTTCTTACAAAATTTGGGTGCAACAATTCTATTCTATGAAATTTTGGTTCTGCCAGTACTCTGGCATCTTTTAATGGAACTTGGAACATATTACTCTGGCCTTCATGATGATGTACTTGGAGATTGATATTATGCATATGTAAAATCCCTTCTTTATATATGAGGTCTTGTACTCGGCTTCAATCATTTATGAACGTGCTGGTTTAGGCCTCCATTTGAAACATCTGCTTTGTTTGACAACATTACACGATGGCACTTTTCTAATTTTATACTCAATGTCAGATTGCTTTGGTTGCTTTGTTTTATTATTTTATTGTTTTATTGTTTGTTGTTTATTTTGTCTTACCTAGATGTAGCCGATTTAATCAAACTTGTTAAATCTCATTTATATTAAGAATATTTTTAAACTACTAACATGTTTTGGTGAGTAAATAAACCTTGATTTTAGTTAATTTTATAAATTTAACAATTTCACCTAAATTGTTTTCGTATGTGTAGATTACTAGGCATTCATATACCACGTTTTCTACGTAATCTATGATGAATAGGTTGGTAGTTGCTACGTTCTTGGTTTGCGCCCGAGCATTCCTTATTGCACTCTCAATAATACTTGCGATAGATAGCCAATCTCGAGCAAGTTCCAGGCCATCTCAGCGTAAGCGTAAGCATAATAGGAATGCACCTCCTAAGTATCTTATTCTAGATAAGATTTTGGATCGGTTAACATTCATTCAACGCATCACTCAATAGTCGAATAAGGAATGCTTTAAGAATTTCAGGAGGTCCAGCCAAGCATTTTCATAACTATGTGGGATGTTGCGGGGGGACCCTGGTTTGAAAGACGATCAGTACATCTCAGTGACTGAGAAGGTCACTGTCTTTATGCGAACTCTAGCTCACCACCAAAAGAATAGGGTCCTGCAAACAAATTTCCAAAGGAATGGCCAAACAATAAGCCATATATTCGATCAAGTTCTACGAGCAGTGCTTAAGATGCGTGGCAGATTGCTTGTTCCACCTGTTCCAGTAGATTCCACATGTTCTGATAAGAGGTGGAAGTCGTTTCAGGTGTGTCTTTTATATTTTTGGCTTGTCTTCTTATGTTGTATTGTTTTACTTGTGTTATTGCTTGCTAATAATTATTTAATGTAATACTACATGGTTGCGTTGGTGCATTAGACGGCACCTACATTTCAGCACACGTCCCAATAGAAGACCAACCACGGTATTGTACAAGGAAAGGCCATTTGGCAACCAATGTTCTATGAGTTTGTGATACGCAAGGCCGTTTTATATACGTGCTTGCCGGATGGGAAGGCTCAGCAGCTGATAGCCGTGTACTACGTGATGCTTGCGAGGCAAAGTGGTCTTATTGTTCAAAATGGTATGACTTTAATTACGATTACATTTGAATCTTTATTTGGATTTTTTTTATTGCATGCACGTATTACCTGTGTGATGGCGGCTACATGAACTGTGATGATTTTCTCACACCGTACAGACAAACAAGATACCATCTACAGGAATGGGGTGGTGATAATAGAAGACCGGAAAACTACAAGGAGTTGTTCAACCTTCGCCACTCTTCAGCTCGCAATGTGATAG
>JAOWBN010236148.1:0-12318 GCA_028565015.1 Pinguicula moranensis
TTTTATATGTTATATAAATTTTATAAGTTAATAAGTGATGTATGTATAAGTGTTATATTCCAACCCATAAATTAACCTTAATACCCTAAAAAAATAGAAAATAAAAAAATTTCAACCCTAAAACCTAAAACCTATTTTGTAAACAAATACGAATTTCGGTTAACCGAAAACCGAACCAGAAAACCGAACCGAAAAACCGAAAAATTTCGGTTTTTCGGTTCGGTTCGGTTATTTTTTTCCATAACCGAAAAATCGAAAAATTTCGGTTTTTCGGTTTTCCGGTTCGGCCTTGTTCGGTTCGGTTATGGTTGAAACCGAATTAGCGAATGATCACCCTTACTTATCGGAGCCTGCCGGAGCTCCGGCAATGGAAGGCGTCTTAACTACGTTTCTAACTCCAGCTTAAAAGAGAGACCTCAGAAGTCGGTGTCGACGTCAGCTGAGAGCAAAGTGAGGGAAGGTCTGAATTTGAAGCCTGGAAATAATTCGAGTAACGAAGAGGATTGCGGCAATTTGAGGACGAGGGGTAGCCGGTGGGGCTAATGTTGGGGGAGCTTATGAAGGTGATGAGGGTCTCGGAGCAGATCAATTCGAGGGTCCGATGTGGCTTGTTGAGAGTGGCAGCGGGTCAGGTGAGGGACTTACGACATTCGCTTTCTTTTTCAAGCAGCAGCAGAATTCTGTGTCTAGAGATGAAAATGCCATCATTTTGAGTATTAAGCTGCCAAGCTCGAGAATGCCTGATGATTAGTTGGACATTGAAAAGAATATTGTTGAGTTTTAGTTTTGAAAATTAGTATTTAACTGAACTTCTTGCTAGCTGTTCTAGTTGAGGAAATTTAACTTATTCACTCTTTTTGGGTAGTCTTCGCGAATCCATGGTGCCTAAGCTTGCTGAGCGGAGGGAATGAATTTGTATGCATTGCCATCGATTTTATTACTGCATAGATTGTTATGCATATTAGGACGGAATTTCTATTCAAGCCTCTTATGCTCGACTTCTGCAGAACTTGAATCACTCAGGATGGAATGGGTTGAATGTTTCTTGATGATTGAATAGGATTAAGCGGAATATCTAAGAAAGGTTGAGGACTTACCTTTTTTCATGTTGACCCTCATTTGGCAAGTCCCACCTTGAATAGGTGGGATTTTACTATTCATGGTGGTTTGGTGAAACATACTCTCCCCCAAACCAATAGATAGTAACAAGTCTTGTTACAACTCATACAACTGACAAATCTGCTTGATTTTGCCGATAGTTGGGAACTGATCCTCTAGAAATTCGATATTGCGATTGTTCATTTTAGCCATGCCCGCATTCGGGTGTTCGCAGAACATCACATATCCGTTTTAATGTTTTGGGATATCGAATAAACACCCTCTTGGTTGCTCTTGAGCCAAGTTTGTCATGCTGATGTGTTTGGTTGTGCACATTGCCCGCCGAACCCCATGGTATCATTTGATCCAAGATTGGCTTCCTTCCATTCCATAACTCATATGAAGTGGTGAACACACGCTTACTTGGCACTCGATTGAGGATGTATGTTTCCGTGAGCAATACATCTCCCCAAAAGTTAATGGATAGGTTGGTTTGGGACATCATAGACCTAACCATGTCAAGTAGGGTGCGATTCCTATGTTTTGCAACACCGTTTTGCTTTGGGTATAAGGAATTGTAAGTTACCTTACTATGCTATTTTCATCACAATACCCATTGAACAAATTAGAAAGGTATTCATGACCGTGGTTAGTTTGCAAAATCTTAACTTTTCGATCCATTTGGGTCTTTACTTCTACTACATAGTGCTTGAACACTTCAAGTGCTTCGTGATGATGAGACAACAAATACACGTGTCCGAAACACCAGTAGTTGTCTATGAAAGTGACAAAATAAGAAGCCCCATGGCATACTTTCACGCTCATGGGTCCGCAAATGTCAAAATGGACTAGATCTAAGGGATTTGAGGAACGAGAAACCTTACCGAAAGGCTTCTTGCTAATCTTGCTAGCAGACAACTTAGCCTTAGTGAGTTGATTTAATAGACCACACTTAGCAAATTTATTTAACCTATCTTAGCCAATGTGACCAAGTATAACATGTCATTTAACAGATTTAGAAGTTGTATTTATGTTAGAAACTAAGGCAAGAGATGAAGCAAAAACCATATTTATATGAGTTGTGACCAAATACATTATCATCGTAGTCAATGTTCAATCCACTCTGGTGGAGCTTAAATGAACAACCCAATTGTACTAATGAAATGACAGAAATCAAACAACATCTAACTCCTGGTACATAAATAGTATCGTGCAACAATAGTGTATTCCTACTATGAAGCTGGAGCTTATATGTGACAATAACAGTGACATCTTCTTCACTACCATTGCCCATAGTAATGATTTGGGTTTCAGCGCCACACCGATGAAACTCGATGAAATCCAACATGGTCATTCACTACATGTTGGCTCGCTCCTGAATCAACAGTCCATTTATTAAAGGTGTCAGAAACTAATGCATGAAAGCAAACATATACTCTGGGATTATTGGGAGAGTTAGGTAGCTTTTTTGGCTCGGAACAATCTCGAGAAAAATGGCATTTCTTTCCACAATCATAGCACTTTAAATGTGCAATATTCCTTAGGCCATTTTTTGAGGAGGTTGTTTGTTAATCTTCTTTCATAGGGGGTTCTGAACCTTTTTCGCTGGCTTGCCAAACCTTTTGTTCCTCTTAAGATTTCCCCCGTGAGTTGCAAAAACTTTGGTAAAGGATACAAAAGCTTGTAAAGTTTCATCCTTAAGCTCTAGGTACTTAGTTATATCAATGAATGTTTAGATGTTCACTCCGTGAGACATTAGAGTTTTGAAAGGGGTCCACCGTCTGTCGTCCCTTTCATCAGGTAGTGAATGAATTACATTGTTCACCTATTTGAACTCAGAAATTCAAATCCCACCAATCTTGAGATCACGCATCATTGGACTCATAATACGGAGGTGTTTCAATACAGGTCGACTTGAATCAATTTTATATTGAAGCCAATTCAAGTTCAAGGTACGAAGCCTTGTAGCTGAAGTCTGGCCATATACCTCTTTGAGTTTGTCTCTGATGGCCTTAGCCATGGGCATCACATCATACGTGCCAATAAGATCGTCGTGCATGGAATACAACATAACATAGTTTGGCCCATCCTGCATAGGTTATTTCAATTTTTGCGGGTTCCTCCATGGTAATGTGTTCAAGAACATCTTTTTCATGCAGGATATGTTGAATCTTCTTGGACCAGATATTATTGTTTAATCGAGTGAACTTATGATTTCATGAGAGTTGGGTTATCATGCTTGGAGGTGCCATTTCTACAAGGAATTTTGATTATTTATTATGTTTGAAAATTTCACTAAGCTCATAATCATCATGGTTCTACATAACAAGAAATTTCTGGGAAAATCTAACTTTCACGTATTGAAATAAATACAACCAAACAGATTGGCATTTAGAATTGTTAATTATAACCATTCAATAGTTTTTGCTACAGAGCATTTTTAACCTAATTTGTTCAGCAAAAAATTGGCCGAAATAACTTTTAACATATAACATTTTGATTTTCTTTTAACATATAGTTAATAGAAGAATTTTGAATCTATCAAATTGGATGTTTAACCGATTCGGTAAGTACCCAGGTAGCTAATGGGGACACTAAGTCCCAAATCATAAACCTGCATCCTAGAAAGTTCTGGCATTCCTCGGGAAGAACCCATATTTTTGGTGCAGTCACAACGGTCCACTTAACAACCAGCCCTAAACAGTCCTTCACGAGCACGATTAATGTGGATTTCTTTTGATTTCAAATTTGATGATAATATGATTTTGATTACCATAAAACAAATTATTAACACATAGTTATTAATTTTTTGTTATATATTTTTTATTTGTTTGTTTAGAAACTAATTCTAAAATAAAAAAAAATATCTGTAACACATAAACATGTTTAATTTCATAACACACTCAAATAAACATGCTTGGAATTGAAAGAACATATTTTTAAAATAAATCCTAATCATTTATGCTAAGAATTAAATAATCGCACTTAGCAAATAAAATAATTCATCATTCATAATATAATTTAAATTCAATTTAACACATAAATTGATTTGGGCTTATTAAATTATTTAACACAAAAATAAACAATTTTTCCTAAAAATTGTGTTTGAGCCACGACAAAAAAATTAGAGGCCCAAACATTTATCTTTATATGTTGTCATATGGGCTGTCCAAAAATGCGGCCCAATTAAGAAAATCAGGCAGGTCAAAAAATAACCGACCTGCCTGTTTTTATTTTATTTTATTTGAGTATAAAAGTAAAATATTTTAGGGTTTTGACATTTGATCAAAACCCTGGCCATGACGGACGTCGTCCGCAGCGCTGTAACCTCTTCTTCAACTTCTCGGTTGTATCTGCTGTTCCGCGCGATTTTATCCCGTCGCTCAGTTTTGTCGCTATGTCTTGCCATCATCGTCGTATTCTCGCCATTTCAGTCCAAGTGATAACAAAGGTAACACTCCTCTTTGTCATTCTCCCTCATATCCACGACGGTAGCCCAGAAACAGTGTTTTTTGGGCATTACTTGTATCAGTGTAGTGGCGCATGACGAACATGCGCCATCACAAGGCATATTTCGTGGCGGTTTTTGATCAAATTCATAGATCTGGGCTCAGAGAGGTGGCTAGGCCATGATTATGCGCTCATGCGCGCAGCAGTTGTTGCGCATGACATCCATGCGTTGTCCCGCTTCTAGTCTGATGGGCTTTATGGCTGGCCGGTGGCTGCGTGGTGTTTACATGATGCACGTGCACCAAAAAATATTGTCGTAGGAATCTGATGTGGCACGTGATTTACATGCGCCGTGGAATTTTTGGTGGCTTCTGGGCGGTGTATCCGACGACGGGTAGTGAAACTGTGGCATCGATGACAAAAATCAAATTTAATAGTTTACCAAAAAAATAAAACGAACAAATCGGATTATTAACGGTATTAAAAATCATCGAACAAATCGAATTATTGAAAATATATATATATATATATATATATATAACCAGATCCAAAAATCTTCCCTGATACCATTGTGGATCTAAATCTAAATCCGGTTAGAACGTATCTAATATATACGATAACAGAATCGTACATTTTGCAGAAGCATTTAGAATCGTAGTTTTTTCGGTTGATTATATTACTATCTAGAATCGGGAGGCTACTAGAGTCCCCGTATAATTCACATACACTTGGTGAGGCAGCAATTCATGAGAATTTGTTCCGGGTTCTCAACACATGAGAATTCTGTATATTTTGTGTGTTGAAATAGGTGCAAAACGCAATCTATTTATAGGAGGGTTGTCACTATTCATTTGACACTATTTGTCACTATTCATTTGACGAATGAATAGGGATGAAATGAAGAAAAAATGTTCGAAACATTTTATTTGTTTTTTTGACCAACAATGATAAGTTATATCCGCATGTATCTTAGTTGATGATTAGTTGATGAATCTTATTTGTTTGTTTTTATTTATTTTTAGTTTTGAAGCAGATGGAGAATGATGAGCGACCAAATGAGTCTTTCTTGGAGCCTTCCGAGCCGGAGACCCAGTTTACTAAAAAAAAGGGCAAAAGCCTATGTGGGAACATTTTATTAGGGTTGACTCTATTGATCCAATTAATCCGTGCGTAAACTATAACTATTGTGGTAAGGATGTTGGGATCTAAATGATCTATAGGATTAGATCAAGATAATATATATAGATAGATCAGGAGGTTGTAAGGTCTATCACAGTTAGACGTACATAGATAAAGTGCTAAAATAGTTTAACATAAATCAATCGAAGAAAAAGATTTCTTCCCATGGGGCTTGGTATACATCTTTTAAATAAGATGGAGCCTCAGACTGATGAGGATGAGATCCGCATTCAACAGATACCATATGCTTTGGATAATGGATCTAAAATACATGTAATGCTATTTATGAGTGTTAGTTAGTGTGACCTAGAGCATTGTGCTCTTGTTAGTTTCATGTATATTGAATAATGAAAATTATTTTGTTCCTTGAGTTTTGTATGGATCATTTGGGTTGATGACTCAAATTGTGAAACTCCATAATTTTATCAAACTCTAAATTAGTCCCTAGTCTTAAAAGTCATTAGCAAGGGAACAACTAGATGACTAAATCGACTAGCATGTAGATTAATGCATGATTATATTTCACAGATATTTGATACGAGGTATCTGTTTAATCGCATGAAATATAAGTGTATGGGGTACATGAATATTGGACTCGACCTATATTGAATTGCTGGATAGCATCGGCAAAGTCATATAGTATTAATTCAGTTATCTAAGATATTCATAATTTTGGATGATGAATATGTATTACGTGGAATTATCTAACGCCTCTTTTGACCGAGGGGTCATAATAGTAAGTTTCCCGAATATGCACGATTCATACTAGAAGGTATGGAATATCAAGATGATACTTTTGTCCATCTCATATTGGATGAGATTATTAATATCCCTAGGCCTCTTGATGCAGTAATAATTGTTACGCATGCATTTGTGATTATGAGATAGTCACATATTAACAATTATTTACTGAAAATATCAAGAAAGTGATTAATGGTCAAGGATGACACATTCCTACGCTTGACATTAAATATTGGATATTAAGTGACGAAAGAATTATTACTAAATGGGATTAAAGGATCGAGATGTATTTATATTAAATTGGATCATAATGTATTGCTAGATCTCGCTTATGATAGTACCGATTTATATATGGATCCTATTGGGTCGCTCTATCTGGCGAACTAAAGAATTAAATAATTAATTATGTGGGATATAATTGACGAATTTTACGGACGAGAATAAATTGGATTTTGATGGGACCACCTAATTCAATTGCAATTTAATTGTAATTGGATTTAATGAGATTAAATCCAAGTTATTAATTTGCAATCGAGCTCGAATTAAATACGATCCCAAATAAATTAAAATCGAATTTGGGTCGAAAAGCCCAAATGAGAAGGAAATAAAAATCTCGGTCGGTCGAATGAAAAGAAAAGAATTCACGTTTCCGTCTTGCCTCTTCGCGAAGGTCGACCGAACGACGGGAAAAACTCGACCGAATCCGAGAACTCATCGCCGTGAATTCCACCGTCGACTGGGTCTCCGGAAAAGGGTCTAGCAGCCCCTTCACTAGCCAGGGAGTGACCATGATAGCGAGTTGCCTAATTTGGAACTTTTGTCATCGAGTAATCCACGAGTTCTCCGATTTTCCAGCCAAACAAGGTAAGTTCGGCTTCTTTCAGCTTCTAGAACATGAATTACATGGTTTTGGAGCTCGATTTCACCTTGGTTAAGGATTTGCGAATTTTCGAAAATTTTAGAAATCGAGCCTTAGATCCTACTCATTTTCCTTTGGGACAAGGATTTTTTAAAGATGGTGGCAATGTTGCGAACACAGATAAGAATGACGTGTCCATCATAGATTGGAAGGATAAGAGGAAGAGAAGTACCACTAGATCAGTGCCATGGGTGGATAAGTTGCAGGATAAATAGTCAGTCCTTGTTTACGAGTCATGTGTTGAAATTCAATTATCTTTCCTTTTTAATAGGTCAGTGAAGTCATGGTAGTAGTAGTGTTTAGTGGGTTAAGCAATGGAGTCATAAGTCGAGAAAGAGGGGCATAAAAGTGTATGTCGTGTTAATGAGAAATTATCGAATGTGAAGAATCTTTTATCTCTAGTATTACCTTTTCTTACTTTAGATATACCTACATCTTCAAAAAGCTCTTCAATTCCTTAGTCAAATTACTTTGCCTGTTCAAACCTTTTGGTTTGTAACAAACTAATTGAAGAGATGAAGGCCAGTGGTTGTGTGCCTACAGTATATACGTACACGGAAATGATATGGGGCTTGGTTTCGCTGGTAAGATTGAGGAAGCGTTCTCAATATTTCTAAACGTGCTACATGGATGGTTGTAAGCCGGATGTGGTACTTGTAAGCAATGCCATAAATTTCTTGGGAAGAGGGGAGTGAATGGAGTCCTTAGGCTGTATACCAAATGTGGTGACATACAACACTATCCTTAAATCTCTCATTGAATCAAAAGCGTCAGTGTCTGAAGTCACTTTGTGGTACGAGAAAATGAAATCGAGTGGCCTCAGTCCAAGCTCTTTTACATATTCCATTTTGATAAATGGGTTTTTGCAAGAAAAATAACTTGGAAAAGTCATTATTAATGCTTGAGGAGATGGATTAAAAGGGTTTTCCCCCATGTCCAGCCACCTACTGTAGCTTAATCAATAGTCTTTGTCATGCAAAGCGTTATGATACTGCCCATGAGTTATTTCAAGAAAGAAAATTGTGGTTCAGCGAGTGCTCGTGTATATACTGTGATGATCAATCATTTGGGGAAGTCTGTACGTTTCTCAATCATTGTTTCGGACCATGGAAGAAAATGGTTGTATTCCTTACCTTAACTCACATAATAAAATATTATTCTGAATGGCTTGGCAAAAACAAGTGGTCCCGAAAGGGCAATGTAGCTGTTCGCCAAGATGAAAAGTTCCAATAAAAAGCCGTCTGCTGTGTCTTACAACACCCTCCTTGGTTGTCTTAGCCATGCCCATGCTGGTATGTTTGAAGAGGGTGCAAAGCTAATGAAAGAGATGCATTATTTGAATGGTTTTGAGCATGAGCTTCTTTCATAGTTGCATTGCATCAATCATGATTCTGGTGAATGCTTTAGAACGTGTGATATAGTCCGTTGCTATGTCTACTGGTAACGTCGCTCTGTCTGCCCGATAAACTACTGTAGCCGTTGTCCGTTGGTTGATAGCAAGCAGATCATATTGCAGAATGCAGGGTATGCCCATAATACTTGAGTTTTATGACATCCATCTCTGTCTGTATATATATTGGCTATTGGTTTAAAATAACTGATTGAAATAAATTAGACTAGTAACTAGTTCATGATGGAAATGAAGATTTGCATGTGATTTGTTCTTGAATTCGGCTGAAATAAACAACCATTAAAAAACAAATGTTAAAAAAAATATATAAAATAACCCTATTTGTATTTGTTTTACGGGACATCCATCCGCCGCGTCATCGGATAATTTTTGGGATCAAATCAAACCACTCTTTCCTAAAAATAAATAAATAAATAAAATAAATAAAATAAAATAAAGAGGCACTGAGATTTCTTTTAACGTACTTGCAAATGGAAATGGTACACAATTTTTTTTAGAACATTCCAGAGCTACGTGACGTGTTTTAGAATTCCTCCACTGGCCGAACTAATGAATGTGTGGACCGTGGTGATGCCACTACACTACCCATCCGAATCCGAATTACTCAAGCAAAATGCAGATGGAGAGGGAAACACCAGGACAGGAGGCCCCACCCCCAGCAGTTCTTTCAAGACCCATGCATTGATGCTACATAGTCAGGCGAACTGATGGATTCCGACCTATCATCGGGAAAGTATATCCAACTCGGGAAAGTATGCATCAATAGGATTAAGTTTAAATTTAGGAGTTAGATATGCATTTCGCTTCCACTGCTGGAATACATGGATTCTGTTAGAATTGGCTGGGTTTTCTGTGGTTTTGGATATGGGTATTTTTCCTAGACGATTGTGTTACTGCTGGGGCAGGGTGGTGGTGTTTGCTGCTGTGAGTTAGTTGTGCCTTGGTGTTCGTGCATTTATCTGCACTGCCGAATAGTATTTAACTTGTAGCTGTTTTCTGCTGCGGATGTGATTGTATAGAAATCTGAATTATCAGTGGACTCAACAAAGCATCGTTTATTACATGAGAATTGGTGGGGTTTCTGTGACAGAATCCATTGCTTGGGAAACCTGATGCTCTGCTTTTCTGGGAATTGGGGATTTCGCCTACTGTATTTTTGGTGTTTTAAGTGATGGGTTGTGTTTACTCTAAGACATCCATTCGGGAGCTATGTGCTCCTCGAGATGTTCAGATGCAGAAAACTGGAGTTGTGAAAACTGCCACTGATGGCTTCTCGCCTAAGGATTCGAAGAGTTATGATGGGGAGAGCCACAATCAATTAGGTGAATTAAGTAGTACTAAAGAGCATGAAGGCAGTATTACTAAGCTATCAAGGGTATCGGGTCAATTTTTACCTCCTGATGGCACGAGGACTGTGAAAGTACCGTCAGGGAGTTATGAATTGCGATACTCATTCCTGTCTCAGAGGGGTTACTACCCTGATGCCCTTGATAAGGCAAACCAAGACAGTTTTTGCATCCATGCTCCCTTTGGAGTGAGTTCGGATGACAATTTCTTCGGGGTTTTTGATGGACATGGTGAATTTGGAGCTCAATGCTCACAGTTTGTGAAGCAGAAGTTGTGTGAGAATTTGCTCAGGAATAGCCAATTTCAACTTGATGCCGTTGAAGCATGTCATGCTGCTTTTTTGAAAACAAATTCACAATTGCATGATGATGCTGTGGATGATAGCATGAGCGGAACTACTGCAGTTACTGTCTTGGTGAGAGGTAGGGTGCTTTATGTTGCCAATGCAGGTGATTCAAGGGCTGTCATTGCTGAGAAAAAAGGAGACAATATAGTGGCTGTTGACCTATCAATTGATCAGACACCTTTTCGGCCTGATGAACATGAACGGGTAGAGCTTTGTGGAGCTAGAGTTCTCACGATGGATCAGATTGAAGGACTCAAGGATCCAGATGTGCAGTGTTGGGAAACTGAAGAAAGTGATGATGGTGATCCTCCAAGAGTTTGGGTGCAAAATGGTATGTATCCTGGCACTGCATTTACAAGAAGCATTGGAGATTCTATTGCTGAGACTGTAGGCGTCGTAGCGAACCCTGAAATCACTGTCTTCGAGCTCACTGAAAACCATCCTTTCTTTGTGATTGCCAGTGATGGAGTATTTGAATTTCTTTCAAGCCAAGCTGTGGTGAACATGGTAGCCGATCCTTCCTCAGCCCTTGGTGATTCTTTTCGAGTAGTATAATTATATAATTCAACCTACATAGGCATTTTTGCAATGGTTTAAACAGTGGTAGAAGTTGAAATGATGGCAAATTTGATTTTTGGATAGCTTCAGTCAGGAAAATGAAATCATTAGTAAAAGAAAGATGGAGGAACAGAAGGAGAGAAAAATGGTCCATGAATAACTGTCAAAGATAGGCTGAGCTGATTATTGATTTGATGGAGAAAGACAGCCCCATGATAAATATAGCATGTGTGGAGTATAACTTCCACATTTTCTTATGTTTCCATAATTTGTATTTCACTTCAACTTCTTCACTTTCAGTTCTCTTTCTCAGGGTCTGTTTAGCCAGTATTCCATAGTCCAAAATTATTCACTGATAGTTCGATATTACAATTGAGTTTGTAAAACATTATAGTTATGAACTGGATTTCATATTTGTCAACTCTGCAACTGAGATGGCAATCACTGTTTTTACTCGTAAAGAATTGATGTATGGCGCTGCCTTTAACATCTGTCAAGTGAAATCAAAAGAAGCCACATGCGTTCGAGTTTACAAATTTATTACTGATGTTTTAAGTTCCTAGGTGAGAATTTGCAGGATCTCAAACATCTTTTAGTCGCTTTGAATTCCTATAAATATTGTTCTGGAGGTCGATCTAGAAATATTGATATCTAAATACTATGAGATTAAAATCATGCAGCAAATGTGGCAGAAAAAAAGTAGGGAGTCATTCTATTCGTTGTCACGTTATTATCAAGGACTAATAATTTGCTTGCTCTTATTTACTTCTTAGTGATAATTATAGTATTTAGAGCATCTTCTGAGCATGTCTCAGAGTAGTATTATACCATTCTTGATTCACCTAGCATGTTGAATCACTAGGAAAACATGCCTATTATTTTTCTTTTCGGTTTAAAAATGTCAGGTGCATATGTGTCACCAATCCTCCCAAAAGATCTCCCCTGCCCAAATTGTTACCAAATGAGAGGCAGAAAAACGTTGTAAATTGATGTTTCTTTTTCCACCCCACCTCGTGTAATTTTAGTTGATACATAAAAGCTAGCTAATAACTTTTAGTCTTTAAATTCTGTAGTCAACAAGTTTCTGCTACGTAAGTTACTCTGAAGATTGTATTTTTCATCATTTCATTTGATTTTCTCTTACAAGTGTTATCTGCTACTAACTTCCAGGCCGCGCTTTATAAGGATCCACGTGATGCTTGTGCTGCAATTGTTGCTGAATCTTATCGTCTCTGGCTACAATATGAAACTCGCACTGATGATATCACA
>JAOWBN010236159.1:0-12318 GCA_028565015.1 Pinguicula moranensis
ATGACACTACTAGTTACAACAAGGTCGCACGAACCACTTCTCGTATGAAACAAAAGAAACTTATAAGTTAGACGCACAATAATACACGGTCTATGTGGCCAAGTGTTTACGTGTACTAAAGACGTGGGATAATACGGCATACGAGGCCGAGTGGGAGCTGTTGGATTTATTTTTAATTGATTTGTTTAATTAAACCTTAAGCCCACACAAGCCCGTCTAACTACTCAGTTAAATCTCTATATAAAGGCTATGTGTCTACATAGATTAACACACCGCTCACAACTCATGCGTTGAGAACCAGAGAAATATAAGTTTTTTTTCTAATTGTTCCTAATAACTCTCGGGGAGGAGATTTGGTTCGTGGATATAACAGGTCAACGTTATCAATTCAATCCAGGAGACTACGATCCAGAGACGCTTCCGCATCAAACAGGTACCGAATGCGATCCGTTGGTATTCAGATTCGTTCGTACTCAGTTTTTCGGTTGATTAGATCCGTTCTAATTATAGTCTACAAAATACAATATCTGAAATCAATCTTTGCAACCATCCCAACCAGAAAGGAGCATCTAGCCACACTCCACAAATTCCAGATTAATGAAAAGAAAGAGCTCCAAACAGCAATTCATCCAGTTAAACCATCTAAAAAGCAATTCCTTAACGCACAATTTTTCTTGAACAAAAACGAAATATTTACAGAAACCAGATAACTCGAATAATTTCGAAAGCATAATCCCTCGAACCAGACCAAACAAATTAAAAGAAGAAAAGCATAAAAAAACATTAAACAGGTTCGACGAGATATGCATTAGAAACTCACATTCGCTTTGAGCTGAGTAATTATCTTAAGCCGGATTGCGTCGATTGTGCCGTCGTTCATTAAAGTCTCCAGCACGTCTTCCGGGGTTATCACCGGGGATCCCATCTCCCTAGGCCTTGTCGGCAGATCGTCGAATGCCTGGGGTTTTGTAAGAGATTCAGCTGAAAGAGAAATCGAATTACGACGTCGTCCTCAGGAAGAGCGGCGAGATTATACAATTGGGTTGGGTTCGAAATTATTTTCTCACAAGGACGTTGTGTCAGAAAATGTTTTGGGCTACTCAATGGCGGACCTATATATAGGCGGGCCCGGGCTCTAGCCCAGGGTCAATTTTGGGCTAAAGCCCGAGCCCACCTAAATAGAACCAAACTACGATCTGAGTGATGGAAACGAAGGGATCGATTGAAGCATGAGCTTTCTGCTGCTCCTCCGTCCTTGTCCTTGTCCTTGAGGTGGCGAAACTCTCTTACCATTTGGGGATGACGATTTCGTGACGCTCAATGGAGATCCTTCATGGAGGAAATCAGGAATTTCGTCTTCCAATTGCTGATCGAATTTTGGCGGAGGAAGAGAGAAGCTCGAGGAGGAGCAGATTGAAGGAAATGAAGATCTCGGCGGTTTAAATTTCGAGGACAAAGGCCTGAAAGATGGAGAGAAAAGAACTTGGAGTTGGAACACACCGATTCACAAAAGCAGGGAAAAAGGTAAACAACATTGATTCTTCTTCGTACCTGGAATCTAAGTTTTGGTCGAGATCTGCTTGTATTGAAGTTTTTTGTGTTGTTCCGCCATGGATGGATTTCTCAGGTATATCCATTCCTTCTTCCTGCGTTTCAGCTTCCAAGCCTGTTGCACCAAAAAACGATTCAGGATTGTCTTTCAAGAGTTTCAAATTTGCTTCACAAAACATTCATCGGTTGCAATTTGCACTCACTGTCTTTTCTGCCAAATGCATTTCTGCATCCTTCGCATCTGCAGTTACCAGAGCATCCAACACCACTCTGCACACGAAACAAAGTCTCTCTATTAGCTGCAATCTACGAAAACCAACACTGTTATATGCATTGAATCAGGAAAACATACCTGATAGCACTCACAATACTTTTTTAGGCAACCGGATCTTTTACAGTTGCATCCTCTTTTGTGCCGAGCAGAAGCAGGAGTTTTGCTTGAATCTTCCTGCAAGAAATGATTAAAATGGAAAAGGTAAGTATAGCCATCAAGTAGCTACACAAGTATAAAGTTCAGCATCGAACCCCTGTGCTTGATGCTGAACTAGAATCCCGGATCACTTTGGGAGCAAAAGCAAGAGGATTTCTCGATTCTATCTGTTTGCGTGTTGCGAGAACAGTTTCTTCGTGGGCAGGTGTGTTGAAGCATCCGACACAAGCACATGGCTCCACACAGTAGACACCGGCTGCGAAGCAGTCACAGTAACTGCCACATTCAGATAATAACTTGTTACTGAAAATATTGCATTGGTAAGGTAGTTTTTGTGCTGTATGACTTGGATATCATGTGGTACCTACAGTTTCAAGCATTTCGATTTTTTGCAGTTGCATCGCTTACAACCTTCACTCTCCCCGGCGTTTTCCAACGGGCGACTGAAAATTTAACTGAAGCCATGAGTCACAAAACACTAAATGGAGATGAGAGACAAACAAAGGGGGTACTGCTATACCTCTTCTTCTCTGGACTACTGCTGTGATTGATATCTTCATTGGCTACATAGCCTAATTGTTCATAAGGATCACCGAGAAGGAGATCACTGTTTTCAACATTGCTAATGTCTCTTCCAAATGAGCTACAAACAGATGCATTGTATAGCAAATCCTGATGAGAATGTAGATGGAAAGAGGTGGGTGGGCTTTTCTGTCCAATCAATAATCTTCCATTAGCTGAAGCTGCAAGAGCATTCAAATGCAAGCCAATGCTTGGCAGCAACTGATGTGGAGAATGGTCTTGTTTGTTTGTTTGAACCAGTCGCAGATTGGAGGAGATGTTCCCATCAGGTTGTAGCATCACAGAAGAATCAAAGCAAGAACTCTCTGCCATATGAGTTCCTCCTGTCTCAAACACCAGACATCTTCTTCGCATACCACGGTATAAACCAGAAAGCTGCTACAGGGACAGTGAGAAGAAACAATGTTATTGCACAGAGAGTGGTATATACAGATAAAGGTTTCTTGAAGATCATAAGGAAAACACATATCACCTCGCATTCCATGGCTGCAAAAGGATCAAAATTTGAAGAGCAAGGAAGTACATCTTGTCCCTTAGCAGTTCCCATCATCTGACTTCTTTTGCCTAGTACTTGCTTCTCCGACATCACTGTATCCTGATATTGCGATTTCTGTATCGCACTTTTAATGTTCTTGTAGAACGTAGTTGCTGGATCAACTGATCTCTCATAAGTTACAGTATCATAAGCACAACTTTCCCAACCACATAATGCTTCTTCTTCTTCTTTGTTCACTTCACTTCTGTGTAGATGCTGCTGAGAGGCCTCCACATGTTTATTTCCATCACCATCATATTGGGAATTTTGGGTAAGCTCTACTAAATCCTTTGAGCATTCATAAAGTGGCTCCTCAATCACTGCACAATCTGATGGTTTTGGGTCCAGATTTTCCTTTTCGTCATCCAACTCAAACGTGGCACTGACTTTTACATTCTTGATTGCATCAATGTTGCTAACAGCATCAGAGGAGAAGTCTGGTTTTGGTGGATCTGAGAGCTGATGCCTGAAAACAATGAACCAAAATAAAAAATAAAATAAAATAAAACTTGCAGAAAGATAAGTTCAGGTTAAAAACTTGAAAGCAGTGATTACCTTGAAAGAAACCTAGATTCCCTTAGGGCATTAACATGCGGCGAAGTGAAAACAGATGGCACGGATGCAAAAGTTAGAGAATTGATTGTCTGAATGATGTGTGTTGATTTTATGGGCTTGATGGGTGAAAGATTGTTGAGAAAGCTAAAAACAGGGGAGTCCTGCATAAGGACGATGAGAAAGATTCAGAAACAGAACCATTTAGAGATATATACATACGTATGCATATATATATGTATAACATCACTCGAATTGAAATGTCCCTGCAAAACAAAGCGTCCAACTCAGGCTGCAACACAGAAATATCGGTTACAAAAAGTTAGAAAGATTAGAAAGGAAAGTTGAGAAATTTCAGGGATGAAACCCAATTCAAGAATAAACTAGACAAAGTTCAGGTAAAATGATCCCTATCCCCGGCCCCCCTACCTACTGTGTTTCGAGGGGGCAATTTTCTTTTTTCCCTCTCCAGAGAGAACTTTGCAAATCCATTGCCAACCCACCAAAACCATTAATAAGAAGCATGCTTCTGCAGAATTAAGAAAAGTTGTGATTTTCAATACCGACCACCGACTCATCCTATGAGAAAATAACTGAAAACCCCACTTCAAAAAACCACGTACAACACTAACATTCCCAGTTTCGTCTTGTATAGACCAAATCAAACCTCAAATTTGCTAGTCGATGTGGCATACTGGTCATTGTTGTTCCTCTCTGGAGTACGCATCGCCAATTTTTGTATTCAAGCAGCAAACACACCAAGACAAGGAACAGTCTTGACCGTCAAGCAATAGAGGGGTCAGATGAAATTCTAGAAAGAAGCAGGAAACTAGAACAAGGATTCCGGCGAGACAGAGTGATGAGAAAGAAAAGAAAAAGGAAACCCAGACACAGACAGACAGAGACAACAATGTTCTTGTTCTCTGTTATTGCATTATATATATGTCCAGAGCGTGTGTGTTTGTAAACTGAAAACTCCGTTAAGAAACTCCTCTTTCCTTTGCCAGACAAGGGGGTTGTCTGTTCTGTTGGGAGAGAAAAACAGAGTGTGCCAAGTAACGTCCTAGAATGATACTTTATTATTTCGGTTGAATTTTTCAAACATTTGAGTCTTAATTCGGTTCCATGAAATCCTAGTTAATCAGATTTTGCAGTTACGACTGCTCTTGTATAACGCGGCTCCTGTGATCTTTGTGGGTTTATTACAGAATAATTCTCAATATGGAAGGAAATCATGAGGGGGTGGACCTGTTATCGATGTCGGCGTCGGGATTATTTTGTATTAACTACATTATCTGTTATTATAGATGATTAAACAGCTTTTTTTTTCTTTATTCATTTCCTGTAATAATTTGCCTTTTCCTTTTCTCTTTTCTCTTTTTCTTTTTCTCTTTCCCTTTTCCTTTTCTTTCTTTGGTCCATCTAAGAGTTTGGAGAAAAAAATATGGGTGAGCAATATGTAATCAATATTGTTAATGGTAATTACTGATTTCGGAAAATAATTTTTTTTTATATCGAACCATTTTTTCTTTTGCAATTTTCAAAGTTTTTTTTATATTTTTTTTTATCAATTAAAAAAAAGGACAAGTGGTTGGTAAAAAATAAAAATAAATATAGTATTGAATTTTACCAATACCAAATCAATAAAATTCAATGTTAATAATATTTTGATATTGATACCAAACAAAAATATCAAAATATCCCCTCAAAAATATTTTTTTTGTATTGGTAATATTTTCGGTATTACCTTCTTTTTTTTTTATAATTTTGCTCACCCCTATAAAAAAAACTTACAAGGCATCTCGCCAATAATCCATCCTCCCTGTATCTTTCTAAAATCCAGTAATCATACGTTAATATAGTTCTATATCTCCCTAAGCGTAATACGACGTCACCAACTCGTCCTATCAGAGGTCATGTACTCGGAGAGGTTCAATCCCGCTAAATTTAATCGAACTTGCTCCTCCCACGTCCTTCTAGGTTTCCCCTCCTTCCTTCAATTTGAAGTCTTTCAACTCTCCTGACGGGCTCGTCGACATGCCTTTTGAATACATGTCCAAACCATCGCAATCTTCCCTCTCTCAGTTTGGCGCTGATGGATGTAACACTTAGCGTGCCCCTAAAAATTTCTTTCGGGATTCTATCTAATATAAATTAGTAAAAGAATTAGGAAATTGAATATATAGTTCAAATCATCTATATAATAAAGGCAAGAAACACACCCACCCACTGAACTGACGATGACAGGTTGTACGAATCCAAGCGTGAATGCCACCTACTTGTATCTAACTGGAAGAATTTCTTTAGTGCACTAACAAACTTCCCGTGAAATAGAATTGATTGCCTGTTGTATTGGTATTCATTCGAACAATGGGATATGGGTGGGAAATTATTGGAAATTAAAGACGACGAAGTCGAGCAGAGGAATGAATACATTATACATAGCGCTCGTTTTAAATAACTAGCAACCTCTAGCTCTATATCTATATTAAACTTTCGATACAAGTATGCAAAGCTGAGTAGTTGCTCGATCACAAAAAGAAGAGAAGCTTATAGGTCGAACTATATGGATATGTAATGTTGTATCAATGGAACTAGGTCTGGCTGGGGCAATGGAAAAGGAAGGGCGTACCAGGAATTAAATTCACCGGAGCTATAAATTGTTTTGGGGTCCGAGACGGGTGTAGGTGAATATGGTAAAGAAGTACGATAAGTTTTGATCATGATCTAGTTCAAAATTTAAGAAGATCAATTTTTTGTTTAAGGAAAGACAAAAAAATGTGTGGAGTGGGGGCATGACCCGACCCCAAGGGACAGTCTAGGGGCTTGACCCTTGCCCCCACCTAGATTCCCAAGTGAGTTTTGAACTATAGAATAAATGTAAATTTAAAATTTGGGCTATAATATCTTAAAAATGTGGGCTTCGAAATAATGGGTTTGAATTTTTGCAGGAGAAGGACAACTCTATGGGGGTGGGGGCACGACGGGCTCAAGTCAGGCCCGCCACCCCTTGAAACCACCCGTGGGCGTGGGTGGAGATTTTTTTTTTGATGTATTTTTTTTCAAAATAAATTTGGCAGTGTCTTTTGTCCCAATAATTTATGCTTTATCTCTTGGAATATGTGTCCCCCCTAACCAAATTTTTGGTTCCGTCTCTGCCTACTCATGCTAATTAATTTTTTGGATCTCTCATGCTCCACATGTTGTAGAATTACCCTAAACTCTTATAGAAAGTAATCGTATTTTTAAGTAATAAAAAAGAAGAATATACTCCTTCACTCCTTGTGGTATGATTGACATGAAAGAATAGGAATGAACGAGGGATAAATTTGTATTCCAAAACCAAAAGTAATAAATATGATGACATGTGTAGTAGGAACCAATTTAGGGTTTAAGTTAAGCAACATTTTCATTATGGACACACACGCGCACATTAACCTACCCCCATCCCATCCCCACCACAAAAATAAGCCATCTGTATATACGGTGACCTACTAATTACAATCATTAATTACGTGCAAATTAAATTAATTTAAATTGGATTACTATTATTTTCTATGCATTATTATTACTAATAAAAAAACATAACAAAGCTTCTCGAGTCCCTCCCGGGTCTAAAGGGCCAATTATGACAACCCGAACAATGACCCGTCCCAGATTTTTCGGAGCACTTTCAACGTGGAGGATTTTTATATTATTTTTTCTCTTTTCATTTCCAAACTAATAAGTTATATAAATATATAGTAATAAAATAATGACAGTAATTCGATTTCTTTCATAGTGTAGTGGGCAGTGGGCTTTACTGTAGTCTGTAGGCACAGATATACATACAACTAAGACTCATTACTGCATTTTGTTCTCTGCAACCGCTCGGCACTTAAAAAAGACGAATCATTTTTTTTTTGTTCCTCTGCATTTCTTCAGTTCTCCAGTGTTGTTGGCATTTTAGTTGCTTGTGTAAGGAAATGAACAGCAGTAATGGCAAGTGAGTTTCTTGGGTATTTTTTGCTTGTTCTTCTTCCTATTAAACTACTCAGTTGGGTTTTGATTTCTTTGTGGGTCTTAATGAGTTTAAATAGTGTTTATTTCTCAATGATTGATTAACACAAAAATCGTCAGTGCTTATTCTTGATGTGGGTTTGGCATTTTCCGTTCTGCTATTTTTCATCCGATCGTTTATTTAATTTTATTTACTTTTGATGAGAAACTTTCTTAGGTTCGCCATTAAATGCCTGAATAGAGCATGTCTACATTTTAACGTGGAGAATTTTGTTCCTGCAAGTTTTATGTTGACCCAATTGCTTTTGGAATTTCATTATTATAAGGTTTTATTAGTTATGAGCTGTTCGGTGACTTAACTTTTGTGGGAAATTATACGAAATTATTCTTTTGCTACTTTAAGCACTTCAGTTGCATATTTCCATTCCGGTTAATTGCACTCTTTGAATTGAAACTTTGATTTTGAACTAGCATTGTATGTTTAGGGACGTCTGATCATTGATTTGAGTTTCTCACAGGAAACCGAGGGATTGGCGAGGTAAAGATTATTGTCTTGAAGATAAAACCAACATCAGTGAGTTTGTTATTGTCTACATTGGAAAGCATACTTATTTACCTTAGCCCTTGACCTTCTACTTTGTTACTTGGGAGGGAAGAAGTATCTAAATTCATTTTCGATGCAGTGAATACAAATGTGGATAATCGATCTTATATATTCGACGAAACAACGCCAGTCAAGGCTTGTGGAGATTTAGCTTACAATGTCGCCAGAAATGGTAGGATGCATTACTCTTTTATGTGTGAAGTGTTAAAGTTTCTGCCATTTTGTTTCTCTATTTGGTATTCTCTCAATGATTCTTTCGGGTGGTAGCCTTGTGACAGCCAATTTTTTTTCCGGTGATGGCTTTTTGTACTAACACTGTGGAACAGTTATGATTTTAGCTATGTAGTAGAGAGTACTATCAAGAACTTAATAATATGGATGCGTTGACTTAGAACTTGTTTGTAGTATTCACAAAATACTTCCTAGATATTTCATTGTGAGGTGCAGTTGCTTTTGTCTTGCTGTCACGCTCTAAGAACGTTCTCATCAGAAAATTCTAATTCATGAGAATGAATGAAAAAAAGGTATAATAAACATATAACAATTAGATGGAGCTGGAATTTGCGTGAAAAACTTCACATTGGGTAAGCAGCCAAAGGTTTGTTGGTAGGTGAATGTAGCTAACAAGCATCTATTTAACAAACTGCAGAAGTTAAAAGGAAAGAGTTCGAGCCATGCAGGGAGAGTTCGTTTCAAGTAAAAAGGCGTCGAGTGCTACAGTTTGAGTCTGAAATGTTGGATGCACCACTATACGAGGATGAGGCATTTTTGAGATCCATGGTTGGTGGAATTCATTGTCTTTTCTCCAAGAAATTGTCTTATGTTAGAAAGGATGAAACTTAGACATTATTTTCTATTATACCTAGTCCAGATGCTTTATATACATAAATCATCTTTCTGATCTTAGTTGAATGCGTGGCTGCCACATCTGTTGTTTTGAGGTTATCTCATTTATCATCCCATCTGGCAAAGGATGATGATTCTTGCCAGTTTCTACATAAGAAATCTAAACTTGGCAACCTCCAATATGTTTGAAGTTAGTACCTTTCTGTTATATGTTTAGGAGACGCCGGATTCTATTGCAGATGATATATCTGAAATTTCAGACTGGGTTGCTGGATTTACAGGTATGGTCTTGTAATTTTTCATTTCGAAAAAAAACTTCTATACAGGGCATATATTGACAATTCTGATGATTATAGAAGTTGAGCCTGCACCCAGTATCGAATGTTTGGACCCCTCATCTGAGAGTTGGATTGCCGATTGCTTTAATGATGTGGAGTTGCCTTTTGGCACCGAAGATATGTATGTTTCTTCAATTTAGTCTACTTGCATTCCTTTTTATTTTCAAAGAAAAAAGAAATTAAGAGTTTTTCTTTTTAACAGAGGCGTTGCATCTGGAGAATCTGATGCTCAATTTGATATTACAGGTAATCAAAAACATTCTTTCTTTAGGATCAATCTTCACAAGCTCTGATATCCTGCTCTTAGGTGCCCCCAGTTTAACACACTATTTGGTATTTTCCAGAGTTTTTGAACACCCCTGCTGACTTTAACGCTGATACTGTCCCAAAGCTACCTGTTCATACTCAGCCCAATGTTATTTTCAAAGGTAAGTATCTCATCTGTCTGTCTTGTATGGCTAATTTGTTGTAAGAGCATCATAAGAGACGGACTCTTCCTGGATAATTTACAAAATGCAGGATCCCTATTACCACTTGGGGAGTACAGAAAGGCGTTGAGCAATTGCTGACTAATTATAATCATAGTACTGCATGATTCTAGGACTAGAAGAATATGCATTGAACTATCTGATACCTATTTTCCTTCACTGACCAGGCAAAAAGTTATCCTTGCGTGCTTCTCCTAAAGAAGGCTCTTCTGTTGTCGCTCCGTTTGCCTTCATTAAACCATGTGGGGCGCAAGGTGATATGACCCTCCAAGACATCAATCAAAGGATACATAATCCACTAAATATAAAGCCCAACGAAGACGACCCTCGGGATCTGTTTCCTGCCTCTGCATTTTCTGGTAAACCTGTAGTAGGAAAAACCAAAATCCTTACAGAAGGTGGAAAAGGCAGCATTACAATCATGAGAACCAAAGGGTAATCGTTGTGGTTGATAATGCTGAGGCAGAAAAAGGTAATCTTTAGGCGAATTCCATATCCAAGAATTGGTCATTTTGCAAGATATCTATCTCAAGGGCAGAATAGTGGTGTTTGCTGATGCTGAGATCTAGTGGATCCTCAGTTTTTTATCATCTCTCTGTAGAGAAAACCGATGTAACATTCATCGTTTTAATATGAATGTTCCTCTTTTATACTTAAACTTGTATCTGATGGATTTGAAAAGGATGGAGAAACTTTCAGTTCATGTGTACTTGTTATCAATCTTGTAGAGGTTCCAAGTTGAGGATCTTGGTGATACCCGGATTCACGATCCCTGAGAATCAACTCGGATAGCAGAATCTGCCCCCCGTGTTCCGAAGCAGACCAAGGGATGGACCGAAAGGAAAGAATCCACAAGACCTTGGCCCATAAGGAAAATTAGTAATAAAATAAATAGAAGAAAAAGAAAATAAAAGCATGTGTTCAATATGTGCACCCCATGGGCAAGCATGTGAGAGCACATGCCATCTTGACACTTGGTCAAGCCACCTACAACACTTGTCCAAGTGACTTTGCAAAGGAAGCCCACCAAATGCCTATAAATAGGATTGAGAGATGAAGGAAGGGAGACCAGTTATTGGTGAAAAGTTTGTACCCTTTAGCCATATTTTCCACAAAATTATTGATCTTGTTCCTTATAGTTGATTTTTTCAATAAAAGATACTTTCGTAAAAGTAGTGCAATTTCGTGTCGCATCATTTAGCGTCGTCTGTGGGAATCATTACAAAAAGCTGCTACCCAAAAAAATGGAGCAAGGAACAACTCTAGCATTCGACCCCTCAGGTTACTAAAATACTACCGATACAAATCTAATGGTTGTCTTTGTGTTTAATCTCAGGAATGAGTCTCGAAACAAATTTGAGAATTGGTCTACCAATTCGGCCCCAGCTGGCCTCCACATCTGGAACTCAAAATTTTGAGCCAATGGATGTCCATCATCGCGAAAGAAAGAAAATTCGAGAAGCGGTGGTCATTCAATGTTTCCATATCATCGTCCGCTTCAGTTTCTTCCTCATCAGAATAGGAAAATCAACCTCCATCTTGTCTATACAAGCATATTAGTATCATGAGAAGCTACATAATCCAAATTTCCATCTTCGTCTCCTTTTACTTTCTCAAGTTTAATCTTTTGAGATCAGTGTCAAATACTCAGCGCCTCTTCCCCTTCTCAGAGACAGTAAAACCAGGAGCTCTTGTGATACCCGATTCTAAACATCTTTCTCAGGATGGGGCGGAGATTCTCCAGGATACCCACATTCTTATTTACTGGATGGCTTCTCATATGACTCGCAAAAGCTCTTAATGAAGGAAATTCCTTGCTGCAAAATTTACAAATAGTTTCTTTACCCAATTCAGTAGGGATCCTCTTTGATTTCTTCAGATCCTCCCTCAATTCATAGCTTCTATTCGGATCAGCAACATTTTGGCCTGAGTTTCTCACGAGCAGTTGGGGAGGAGAGTTTGTCACCAACATGATTTGTTCTCCGCTGGATAATCTGAGAGTACGACAACAGCACTTGCCGAAGGGTCAGATTGTAAAATCCTCGGCCGTTCAAGTGCGTTGCTCTGGACGGAATTGATACTAGCGCCGTACAGAGCCTTGTTCTCAGTCCGATCGAGCTCGTGAAGATCCGTCTCCAATTGCAGTCCAAAATTGACAGCATCTCTGGTTACAGGGGTGCGCTGGACGTGGCGAGAAGCATTTACCAAATGCAAGTCCTGCGAAGATGCAGAAAAAATAGGCAAGAGCAAGACCAATCAATCATCAAAGCTTAATATGTTCCTGATCCGAGCAAAAAGCAACATTTCTTTCGCTCACAACCCCTACATACGGGAAGCCCGGATGGGAACTACTGGTGCTTTCATCTCTAATCCACATATTAGCAAATAGTTCT
>JAOWBN010236170.1:0-12318 GCA_028565015.1 Pinguicula moranensis
GACGCATGGGGAGTCTCGGTAGTTCACCCTTAGCTACACACAGCGAAGAGTATTATAGGCTTGATCAATTAGATAGGTGGAAAGGTTAGGTTAGCCTTTGTTCTATTTTTATCCTTCTGATCATATGGTTGGCGGTTGTAATAGTACCTGTAATAGGTACATGTAAATATTCAGTTTTTATTAATATAAATGTTAGCTTTTCAAAAAAATAATAATAATGTAACCTTACCCCAGTTGTAGCTAGATGAACCTTCGTACAAGGGATTGTCCGAATGAAACCTGGATGCAAATACAGGAGATTTGAATAGCCAGAAAATGAAATTCTTTCGTGTAAGCAAGTGATTTCTCTTCAATAACTGAATTTACCGTTGTAGGAATTGTGTATCACGTGGGGTTGAAGGGTTGCGATTGGCGAGACCGGCAGGAGAGTTCGTTGGGCTTACGGTGGATACGGGTTTGAGAAGACCTAATTCGGCCTATCGGGGAGAGAGAAATGAATTTTGGGGGAATGGTGAAAGAATTCGCCTATTTATATATTGGCATTGACCGTAAATAACTTAGAAAGTAAGGGTAAATGCATAACGCGGAAGGCAGGATTACTCTAATGCGGCTACAGTAATGGGTCGCAGGATTGTAATCCTGCGACCCGCAAAAAAATTAGTGTGCTACCAAATAGGTAGTGAATTACTGAATGATTACTGCTTTAATTCATCTTCCATCAAGCTACTAAACTGGCCCTAAGTAAATAACAGGAGGATTGTTCTCACGTTAGACTCTACCCAGTTCTCAATCGTTATCCACCCCATTATTTGTTTCTCAATTTGCAAGATTAATGCTTTGCATGTGTGAGTGTTCAAATATTATCATGTCCAAAATCCGACAAATTCATGTTAACCAAGTTTACATGCCAATACATGTGTTTCGATATTGTCGCGTCTGAAATCCGCCAAGTCATCCAAACTTGTTGATCTTGTTGTCATCACACGCAGGATGACACATAATTAACTAGCTAACAATGCTACTCCAACTTTTAACTTATCACGTTGTCACACTCAAGACGATATATACTGTGATTGTGGAGCTATACGCCAACAAGTCCGCCAAGGTTGACCCTTACATTAGATGATTTGAATATTTGCAAATATGTATTGGGGTATACAAAACATAAATTTTGAGTCTCACTCTCAACTCCCTTGGTATTTGGTTCAATAATAAATAAGGATCACACTGGATTGTTATATAATTATTGGGATATATTATCTATTATACAGAAAAAGCCAGTTATTCAAACTTTTAGAAAGATTAATGTGCATGGGCCGCCTAATATGGATACCCACGACATTCACTTTTGTTCTATCCTTTTTTTTTTTTGTCTAGAAGTACTTTTTTTAAAGTAGGTTTAGACCAACATTTCATTCTCTTATCGCTTTTAATGGCAATTTTATAAATAATTTTTTATTTTTTTTATTTTTTATTTTATTTCTAGTTGCTCATTTCTTTTAGATTTTTAAATATTTATGTTGAGAGCTTTTGAGACTTTTAACAATATTATTTTAAGAAAACATTATCATATGAAAGTTAGCTTCGCAAACACTCCCAAACTTTTTTTTTGTTTTGTAAACAATACTCCCAAACTTCTTAAATAAAACAAGGAGAAGGATAAACAAAAAGAGAAGAAATAGGAACAAAAACTATACTAGAATTACAAAATATAGCTTTCGTAAATGCTCAAAATCTTGTTGCCCATTAATAATAGTCATGGGATTCATCCACTATTTTGTTTTTGAGCCAAAACTCTTTATTGATACACCTCACTTCTCGTGGGGAAACGTTGTGGTTACAGGAAATTCTATCTGCATATAGGTCATTTACCCGTACAAATACATAAACTGATAGTTTGAAGAACATGAACTCAAAATTCGTTCAATGCTTTCTTTTTTATTCAAGCTTATTATTAAAACTCTTATAGGAGAAAATGTCTATTTATATAAGGAAGGATCTCGAGATTTAAGGAAATGATCAATTTTGATTGATCCTTTCCTTTTACAGGATTTGACCAAATCCTTCCTAATCAAATTACACTTTCTAACACCCCCCCTCAAGTTGAATTGTACGGTCTTTAATTCATAATTTACTCAATACTTTGGTGAATGGGTCGGCCACTGCTTTGGTCAAAATATCAACCAACTGGTCTTCTGATCGGACAAATGATAGGCTGACAATTCTTTCCTCAAGTTTTTCTTTTATGATGTGTCTGTCAACTTCCACATGTTTTTTCTGGTTATGTTGTACTACATTTTCAAAGATGTTGATCACTGCTCGACTATCACACATGAGGGGACACGTACTCGGGGCCGGGCACCCTATCTCGATCAATAACTTCCTTATCCAGAGTACCTCAGTTAATCCTCTGGCTATTCCTCGAAACTCAACTTCAGCACTTGAGAGGGCCACTACTTTGTGCTTCTTACTTTTCTAGGTCACAAGGTTTCCTCCTACCAACACAAAGTAGCCTGCAGTCGATCGTCGATCTATAGGATTCTCTGCCCAGTCAGCGTCAATAAATCCTTGGATTTTTAGATGTTCGTTCCTACTAAAATCGACTCATTTATTAGGTGATCCTTTCAGATATTGAACTATCATCAATGTTGCTTCCAAGTGTTCTACATGGGGGATATGCATAAACTGCTTGATGACTCTCATGGTATAGGCTATATCTGGTCTTGTGTACGCCATGTAGATTAGCTTCCCGACAATACGTCGATATCTTTCCTTGTCTGCTAAGGGGAGCCCTTCAGTCATTTGGAGTTTGTGATTCACGACCAATGGAGTATCCACTGGTTAGCAATCAATAAGTCTTGTTTCAGCTAAGAGATCAAGCACATATTTCCTTTGTGAGATAAATGTCCCCTCTTTTGTCCTTAGGACTTCGATGCCAAGGAAGTAGTTTAGTGCACCTAGGTCTTTCATCTCGAACTCTTCAAATAGGTTCTTTCGGAGTTTTGGCATTTCTTCTATATCACTTCCTTTGATAATCATATCATTCACATAGATGATCGGATATGTTACCAACTCCCCTTGTTTCTTTAGAAACAGTGTGCAATCGAAATTAGTCTACCTGTATCCATATCTTTTCATAGCAGCATTAAATCTTCCAAACCATGCTCGAGGTAATTATTTTAGACCATATAGTGTGTGTTTTTAACTTGCATACCTCCACGTCTCGGAATCCCTTAGAAAAACCTAGTGGAGGCAGCCATAAACACTTATTCTTTGAGATATCCATGTAAGAAAGCATTTTTTACATCAAACGGTGAAGTGGCCTGTCAAGGTTTGCATGTATTGAGAATAATAACCGAATAATATCGATTTTCGCAACTGGGATAAATGTCTCTGAGTAGCCAACCCATATGTCCGAGTATATCATTTCACAACTAAACAGGCTTTGTGATGCTCGATCGTGTCATCTGCCTTGTGTTTATTGGTGTTTACTCATTTGCACCCGACTAGCCATTTTCCAGTTGATAACCTACATTTTCCCCAAGTAGCATTCTTTTCTAAGGCCATTATCTCATCCTTCATCGTATGGTGTCACTCCTTTCTTTGTTGGGCTTCCTGAACATTCCTTGGTATGACCACTGATAGTTCCTCCACTCCCCCTGGCTGAGTTAACCATGGGGTACTTTGATCTCCGTGGCTCGTATTCAGGTACATATCTTTTCAGAGAAATGCCTTGTGTACTTATCGGGGGTAGTGCATATCGAACCTATGTTTCATAAGAGCTTTCTTTAAGAGCTACAATTTCAATGTTAGAGGAAACTGTATCGAAAGTATGATCATAAATAAGCTCTGGATCACTTACCTCAGGAGTGCCAAAAAGCGAGAGTTCATCATGCGAGTGAGCATCTGCTGTGAAGGCTTGCCATATACTTTCAAAGGTATGCTCAATGGTGACTCTAGCTGGCTTTGTTGGGACAATATCAGGCAATTCGGCAGAGATAAGCAACCAATTCAGGGGTACCCCACAATACGCTCCCCCTGGCCACTAGATTGGGTGAGATAATAGTATTTAGTCTTAAGAAAATTACAGTCCATGGTTGTGTACATGCATCGGGTCAATGGATCAAAACAACGACACCCTTTCTTGTTAACCCCATAGCTGACAAAAACACACTTGACAGCACATGGTTCGATTTTTGAACGGTCGACCCATGGAATATGTATGAAAATAGAACAACCAAAAATTTGAGGGTGTAGAGTTAGGATTGGTGGAATTTTGTCTTCAGTAAATAGGATCTGAAGGGGAGTCTTGAGTTCGAGAATCTTCGTAGGTAGGCGATTGATAAGGTAGATGGTCGTAGCCACTACCTCCAGCCAGACCTTTGACCCAATGAGAAGTGCCCTAGTGATTTATAGAAGAATGTAATTTTTTCACTCGGCTACCCCATTTTGCTGTGATGTATGAGAGCTTGTGGTATGATGGATAAAACTTCTTTCACAGATGAATGATTTCATGGATTGATTCATGTACTCCCCCCACCCACCCTCGCTATAAGACCTAAGGGTCTAGACTCTTGTGTGGAATTGGGTGTCAATCATACCACAAAACTCAACCTAGTGTAGTGATCAATAAAGAGCACAAAATATTGAAATGTACTATGCTTGGATGTTGGGGTTGGACCCCACACATTAGAGTGAACCAGAGAGAACATAGTCGTAGCTCGATTATTATTTAAAGAATAAGATTGTCTATGGCTTTTGGTTAACACATAACTATCACAAGGACTAATGTTGGTTTGTGGTAAAATTTAGAAAATAAAAATTTGAGATAACCAGGTGAGGACTGGCCAAACATCGGTGCCACAACCAAGCTTACCTATCAACCATCCTGCGAGCCATCATCGTGGTCTCCTTGTGAGCTACCTAATCAATGTAGTATAGACCATCACGTTTAGTGTCATTCCCAATGATCTTCCTCATTTGGATATTCTATAATAAGTAGAAAGTGGGATACACAAGTACAGAGCAATTGAGTTCTTTTTTCATATGGCTAATTGATAAGAGTTTATAGGATAAAGACGAAATAAAGAGACAATTAGATATAGAAAGTAAAGGTGAGAGTTGGACGGTCCTAGCTCATTGGACTGGACATATACCCTCATTGGCTGTTTGGATACATTTTCGTTTGGGAGCTGAGGCAGTGAGGAGGTATGAGGGGTCATTGGTAATAGTGTTAGTATCCCCACTATCGAAAATCATGGATCGTGTCTTGTGGGCTCGGAGGGTTGGGCCGTACTAGCGACGAATTGGTGGTTTTGGGGAGCCTCAAAATCAAAGCATCTAGGGCTAAAAAATTTGGATTAGTCAAATTTGAGGCTTGCATTGGTGTTTTATGATTTTTTGGAGGGCTGCATTTGAGATTTTTGGATTTTGTTTTTTTTTTTGGGGGGGGGGGGCAAGAATGTTCTTGCTTCAGGGGTTGTATCAGGAAAAATGGAGGAGTTGATGGCATATAGGGGATTCCTGGATTTCAAGGGGCTGTTTTGGGGAAAGGTTGGAGTTCGGGGTTCGTTTCAGAATAAATGAAGCCCCCGGGGGCGTATCATAATTTTCAAAACTTGCACGTGCTGTATCAGAGGTTTGAAAATCCTTGGGGTATCCATGCGAAGCATCCACCACATAGACCAAATAAAGCACAACTATGCTACTTCAAAGGGAACAAAATAAGGCTCCATCTAATGGAGAATTTGAACATCGTAAGTGGAATTCACAATCCTGGATTTATTGCAATAACATAACAATACAACATACCTAGTATATTCTCAACCAATTGGAGTCTGGGGTCAGATGTACGCATGTCTTACCCTTGTAATTATACAAAATGTTGGACCAAAATGCATTGTGGCATTTAATATTTGATTTTCAGCAAGTTCACTAATAGAAGCACTAGAATTTAATAGGGTCATTATGATCTAATATATTATTAGCACAATACTAAAAAAATTGTCAATGATAACTCTTACAACTCCATTTACAATATTTATCACAATCAATGATTAATGGCAAAATCTAAAGCATTATATTTCACCTTACTTTTTAAAACTGCTGTCCATTTTCATTAATCAAGATCAAGTGAGGATGTAAGAATACAACGAATAACATTAAAGCCATTGTTTCTCCCTAGCTCATCTCCTTTCATCTTCTTAAATACTTCAAATGGTATCATTCTACATGTTATTAGTACAAATATAGATAAAGTTTTGGATAGCTTATTCTGTCCAAGAAATAGAAGTTCAAAATTGACTATTTATAAATTTTTACTTTTCAGTCTCTATTTCAATTGTCGGAAATATTGGAGAGTGTGGCTCAAAATATCTTATTCATATATAAATAACATAAGAAATACCAAATGATTCAGAGATAGTACGCAATCCGCTTCCCAAGTGTTTCACAATCGTACGAACCTTTCTCTCCCAAAGAATTTCATAAATTCGACGAGCATGGAACCTTAGAGGTATATATTATCCTGATCCATATCATTTGGGAAGTTTCCTCTACCACTTATTGAGATATTGAATTTGAGTCCAATTCAATTCTACTTTCATTTTAATATTCTTAATCAATCCAATTAATAAAGTAAAAAGAATCTCATAGAACTTATTTTATTAATGAAAACAAATTTTTTTTGATGAATCATAAGTTCGGAAAAATAATCCTTTGAAACATAACTTTATACAAAACTATTTTGCCCACAAAAAACTGGTTGAGTAGTTGCAGTCAACTTCTTCGAAAAGCTTGCGTAAAACTATTTTAAACATTTTTTAAATATTGTTTTTGCAAACATTCTTAACTCTTCCGATACATCAGTAAATTTTAGCTCTTGTTTTGTACATTAAATACATTTTAAAAAGCATAACTCCCCAAACTTGTTAGGAACCATCATCATTTCTACGCATCAACCACTTGACTATTGCAATTTGCAGGCATCATCAATTAGTGGCAGTAAAGCACTGAATGCAGACCAAACAGTATTCAATTGAAACGCTTGTTTTGTGATAAATTAAAATTATATCCCAACTTGGTTGAAGAGAAAAAGTGGAAATAACAAAAGCAAGAGTTGACCTTGATAAAAGTACTGATGTGACCGAAATAGCCCCCAAATCATCATGTCTATGGGATCACCCTCTGTAGCCGTAATCATGAAATCTAATTACCAGAGATCATTATTGGCCTGCAGGCTACTATCATGGCATTTCTCATATTTACTTACGGATATTATTTGGATTTAAAAAATATTGATTTTACCATTTACTTTTTACTTTTAGAGATAAGAACTGAGAACTCTTATCTTATATGTTTTCTTTATTGTCTGGATAAGATAAATAATAGGCAACCCGCAACTATCAGTCCTATTCACGCCGGAAGGACCCTGGACCCCCCACCCTCCGGGAAGGAGAATAATCATTCGTAATCGTACGATCCAATCACAGACTGGCACGTAGATCTAATTGAAAAGAAGCCAAAATACGACTAATGAGTAATGACACCTCTCTTCTCTATGAATTATTACTATGACGTGAAGAGGTGAATTCTTAATTGCCGCATTCAAGAGCATTGAATTCAGTAAGGTGCAGTTTTTCTTCATTTTGGTCTAATGTTTTCAAATCCCAACGTCTCTCTTTACACAACCAGGACAGGACCAGCAACAAAGGAAAATGCAGAAGCCGGCGCAGGACAACATTTTGACCAAGCTAAGCTGAACACAATTTCAATACTAAATAATCCAACATAAACATAGTTAGATTGCAATTTTCACTGCATTTTTGGCAAACCATATTGGAACAATATACATTTTGCCTTGTGCCATATGCCAGAAATGCAGTGAAAATCGAATCTTCGACCCCAAGTTTAACTGTTTAAGTAAGCTAGCTACACAGTTGCAACAAATAATGAAAACGTTAAAACCCCGGAAACTATTCGGGTTTGGTTCTATGTTACCCGACACGAATACTAGCACTAGCACGGCATGAAACAGAGAAGACGCCGAGGAGTTTATTTATGGCAGGGTGAAAGCGCAACCCTCCTAGCAGTCACGTGAGACCCGCATCCCATGCACGTTCCAGTTCGGGTATCCGTATCCGTAACCCGAGCCGGATGAGTGTACCCCGTTCCAGATCTCCGTGAAGGCTCTCACGATAATTCCATGATAGTACGGCGAATTGAGCTGGAGAAAGCAGCTGAGGAGCTCCTTGAGATCGTCCTTGGAGTAGATTTCCCTCTCCAGAATCATCTGCAGCATCGACTGACGGAAGTCCACGTACGGGTCGTCGGAGTCCTTCTCCACCGCCACGCTGGCGCCGCCGATACGACCGAACCCACGGACGGCGCGGAGGCTCTTCACGTCCGACTCCGTGTCCGAGTAGTAGCAGGGCGGCGGGGTGTCAACGGCCGAGGTGAACGTGGTGGTGGTGGTGTCCCATGAACTGGAGGACGAGTAGTGATTGTGGGTGCGGTGGGTGTTGGGACGGCGGTGCCGCTGCCGCGGCTGAAAGACGGAGGAGATTCTCGGCCTCCGGCATCCGCCGCCGCAACCCAAACCCACACTCAACGTGTTGAGAATGTACTTCTTCTTCCCGCCGGACGACATTATTTTTGTTTTTTCTCTACTTGTGACTCTGAAGTCTGAGCAAGTGATTGAGTGTTAAATGGTGGGTGGTGTGGTTGCAGTGAAAAATCTCTGAATTTTGTGAGGAGTGTGATGGGGTCCTCTTCCTCTCCCCTCGAATGGAAGGACCCCACAATTTTGTGCTAATCTCAGCTCAGTGCTTCGAGTTGCTTGCTAATCAGACGTGATACACCGTACGAAAAAGGTGCCGCACGAATTATACGATATGGGTAAAAGGACCATTTTAACTCTGTGTTAAACAGAAATGCTGTGTTTAATATGAGGGCATGGTCATTTTGCCCTCTTTCTTACGTTTCGTGCGACACATTTTCGTGCGCTATATCATTTCGCCTTGCTAATTTATCACCCTAATTATTAGACTTCATTTTTCAATGTCTATTCTCTTCTTCGCACGTGACTGTAGTCTGTAGAAATGACAATTCGTACTAATTTGTTTTTATTTTTCCTGTTGTCATTCATTGTTAAACAGATCCCAGATTTGGGTTCAAATAAGAAGAAAGAAGGGAGAGGAAGCTGCCAGTGCAAGAAAGAATGATGATCTGGGACATGGGGATCAGTTGATTAAGAAATAGAATATCGATCACTTGTAAATTTAATTAAAACGAATTTAATAAAGAATAAATATAACAATGAATTCGTACGTTAATGCGGAAGCATATAGAATCATACTATTTTGATTGATTATATCACGAATACGAATAAGAATCTATCAGAGTTTCTTTATGATTCACAAACTCAGATCCCCGCCATCACAGATGATAAAGCAGTAATTCGAGAGAAACTGCATATATATTTCTGGGTCTCAACACATGAGAATATAAATAATGGTGTAAGTAAATAGACGTATTGAGCGGCCTATTTATAACGAGGAATTGGAGTCCAGTCCTAATTATGGTGGCAGAATCCTACCATAATAAGGACTCTCAATATTAGGTAATTAACAAATAATTATTTCTAATTAATTCAATTAGATATATATACAATATTTTATCTAACATATAGTGTAGACTATTGGCATTTTATTTAATCAAATTTAATAACAAAAAAAACCTTAGTCCCAGAAAACCAACAACAATCAACAACAACATACCCAGTATAT
Organism: Pinguicula moranensis; assembly: GCA_028565015.1. NCBI lineage: Eukaryota > Viridiplantae > Streptophyta > Magnoliopsida > Lamiales > Lentibulariaceae > Pinguicula > Pinguicula moranensis. The sequence continues at coordinate 9,786 of JAOWBN010236170.1, forward strand.
TCTCAACTAAATTAGGGCCTGAGGGTCAGATGTATGCAACTTTATCCTTATAATTATACAAAGAGACTTTCCGTTGCGATCCAATATACATTGTGTATTTAATGTATTGATTTTCAACAATTTCACTAATATAAGCTCTATAATTTAATAGAGTCGTTTTGATTTAGTCCATAATTAGCACAAATCTAAAGAAAATTATCAATAATAACTCTTTCAACTCCATTTGCAATGGACACACGTAGTCCCAAAAAAGCGAACATACTAAATAGCGAGTCTAAAGAGCATGAAACTACGTTGTAGTTACAACCCCTATAAACTGCCGAAAGCTATACAAAAACCATACCCATTAGGAAAGTGTTACCCTTCTTTAGATGGCTCCACACTAATCAGATTCATGGCAACACATTGAAATCTTTCAATAAGCACAGAATCTTTGGGTTCAATTCTTGTAGCAAATTTTATTGATAACAAAGGCTTGTACGATTACACACACAAGAGGACAGAGTTCGTGCAACAGTACGTACCTATACATCTCTTTCGAACTTAGACAACAATATACCTATAGTCATTTACATGCTATTTAGTATGTACCAATGCAAAGTGTTGCGATTCTGTATATGGATCGATCAATGCAGTATAAAACTCAGCAAGATTTCATTCAGGAGAACAAATGTTCTCCCCCTTTTTGGTATTTTCTCAATCAAAACTTTTTCTGTACAAAGTAGAAAAGAAACCGCCAATTCCATTTTTATACAATTTTGTAATTAACAAGAAACGGAAAAACGCGACTTCGTAACCGCTGCGCTTCTTTAAATCAACGGACCATCTCTACCGTTGGATCAACCCGGATCGTGTGGCCATGACTTGTTTGAATCAACCGCTGCTAATGCTCTGTTTTCCCAAGTTGCTCTGTTTTCCAGAGACATGGCAGAACACACCTTCTCTTTCTCCTTGACATGTCCAGCATTCTCCTTGACATGTCCAGCGTCTTCATCATTCAACACAAAGCTAGAAGAAATCTTCATACGGAGCAGCCTAACTATCTGCAGCTCTAAAAACTGTTGGTAGAGACATGAAGAGATTGATGATATCCAAGTAGAGAGAAACTGCAGCCCAGACAAACATAAATCATGACACTCAATCTGCTAAGAGGGAATAAAATCTGCAAGACAAATGGGGATGAGAATTGAGATGAAACAATCAGCATGCTCATCAAAATCGATACACCACTTGCTGTTCAACAGAGGAGCCAAACCTCAAAACACCAACAACAGAAATTCAACAGAAATCATTTACCACTAGTGAAGGCACAAGTTAACCCCACCGGAAATGCAAGCGAGAGAGTGGACAATCCAAGCAGAAAATAATTCAGAGGACGCCTCTGGTGATAGTAATACAACGGGAAGAGAACTACAGAAAAAAAAACACAATAATCATGAAGTGATTTCTATAAGCCTAGAAAATGTCATCATGGCATAAAGATATATAATATTAGTTTTCCTATAAAATCGTCATTTTGAAGTTTTAAATGCCATAGTTTTTCCCATCATAGTTTCATTTCATTCCCTTTCTCATTGACATGACCAACTCACCGTACATATGTTCTAACACAATATTTAGAGTGCTGCAAAATTAGGAAATAATGGAAGCATATTCTTAATTAAGGTTGATTTTAGTATTTTGGGCTTATTTTTTGCTACGGTTATCAGAATCGCGCATAAGATCTCAATTTGGCAACGTCATTTCAGTGTGCACGTTTTCTTTAAATGAGTCGTTTTCAAATTCTGCTATCTTCCTTTTCAAATTATTAGTTTTAGTTGATTTTACTACTTTTGGTAATAATTAATCTGTCAATTAGGAAGATCAATTAGTCCCGATTTGGGTCTAATTTTTGGTAGATTTATTGTTTTGATTTGAACTTTAATTTAGGAGTGATTTTTGGGATTTGATATTTTTGGCAGATTTGATTAATCACGATTTTCGGCTTTAAAGTTCGGCTTGTGGACTTAGTTTTGAAGCAATTTATTGATATTGAATAAAACTTGAACCATATAGAATATTTCTCTAATTTTTGGACAAATCTGTTGTTCTTCCTTACCATTCATCTGAATTGACTAGCTACTAGGATAATAACTATTTTGTCCGGCCTCATAGAGCTTCCCATATACTGTTATACAAAAACTCACATAAGAGATACGTTTACATACAAATCAAAACCACAAGAAACGAATGAAATAAACATTTCCAAGCCCAACTACAACCCATTCGGTTGAGACCAGTACGAGCTCACAAAGGTTATGACAGAAGTACCTTGTGTCTGACATAAAACTATCACATTAGCCATGAGTTCTTATTTATTCATTCACCCATCACCCAAGAACCTTATAAAATGCAAAAAGAACCAACAGCTGAAGCTGAACAGAGCCTTATAAAACGCAAAAACAACCAACAGAGCCGTATAGAATGAAAAATTCGCAACAGAGCCTTATCTAAACCCTAAACACAGAAGTTAGAAACAATCAAACAAACATGA
>JAOWBN010236181.1:0-12318 GCA_028565015.1 Pinguicula moranensis
TTCAAGTATCTCAATATCTGGTGCACTGCATCCAGGTGACCCTTTCTAGGGTCATGCATATACCTACTAACTATACTCACAGCAAATGATATATCAAGTCGAGTATGATTTAGGTATATAAGTCGACCTACCAACCTTTGATACTGCTCTCTATCAATTGGCTCACCTATTTCTGCATTCAACTTCAGCCTCTGGTCAATCGGCATTTTTGCAGACTTGCAACCCAACATACATGTCTCCTGGAGCAAATCTAGAACATACTTTTGCTGGGATAGAACGATTCCTTTGGGCCAACGAGTTATCTCAAATCCAAGAAAATACTTCAATTGGCCCGATCCTTTACCTCAAACTCCTTGCTCAGTCTCACCTTCAATTTTGCAATTTCGCTTTCATCATCACCTGTAATGATCATGTCATCCCCATATACTGCTAGCACCGTGGTATGACTCCCATCATGACTGAAGAATACAGTATGGTCGGCATTAGTTTGCTGATAACCCATGCCAATCATAGCCTTCCTGAACCTGTCAAACCAGGCCCGAGGAGATTGTTTCAAACCATAAAATGATTTTTCAAGTTTGCAAACCTGAACCTCAGTCTGAATGATGCCAAATCCCGGTGGAATCTTCATGTATACCTCTTTTCAAAATCACCATGAAGAAATGCATTCTTCACATCAAACTGACGCAAATTCCACCCTTTATTTGCTGCTATAAAGATCAGAGTTCTGACTGTGCTCATTTTTTCCACGGGTGCAAATGTCTCATCATAATCAATCCCATACACCTGTTTGTATCATTTGGCTACCAGTCGTGCCTTATAGCGCTCCACTTTGCCCTCGAGGTTTTGCTTCACAGTAAACACCCACTTACATCCAACATCCTTCTTACCAGATGGTAGTTGCACAAGACGCCACATTTTATTTTTTGTAAGAGCTTCAAGCTCTTCTATCATTGTCGCTTTCCATCTCGAATCTACTTTAGCCACCTGCCAACACTTAGGAATAGAGACAATGTCCAAAGATGCAATGAATTCAACATGCTTAGGAAGTATATGAGAGTACTAGATAGAATTAGGAATATCATTGGGACAAAACCTATCAAGAGAAAAACCATATCTGTTTGGTGGAACCCCTGCATTGCTGCGAGTGGTTCTCCTAACAGTAATATCATGGAAAGGAATATTAGTAAGAGGAATAAAAATATCAGTTGGAGGAGTAGTGTCACCTGTAGATGAAGATGAAGGTGCCCCCGGACTCGAAGCAGGCAAGAACCTTGGGCATAAAACTGGAGCAGGTGACTCTGGAACCTATCTAGTCTCCTCTCTCATCTGCCATCGAATATGAGGATAGTGTCTCATATATACCAACGATGGCTCCCCATGTCTCGGAAGCTTTCTCTCTACTGCACCCGACTCACTCGTCGGTAAAGGACAAGATATATCTCCCACTCGTACTATCATATGTACCCCTTATCACTACTATTCTCATCTCTGCTATTACTACTATTCTTCTCCTCTAGTCGTATACTATCAGACAAGCCCTCAAGAGGAGAGTAGGACCCCTGCTGAAAGTATGGCTCATACTCCCAAAATGTAACATCCATACTCACAAACAATCGATGCTCAATTAGACTCCAGCACACATCACTTTAGGGCTGCAGAGTATCCCACGAACATACTCTTGATAACCCTTGGATCCAACTTTCCAACCCCTGGCCTATTAACCTGTACCAAACAAACACAACCAAAGGTTCTCAACGGAATCATGTCCCTTTTTGTACCATTTCAGATTTGAAATGGATACTTTCAATCTAACACTTGAGATTGTATCCGGTTAATCAGGAATATGGCTGTAAGAACCGCTTGTCCCCACAAATATTTTGGGACGTTCATGGTAAACATTATACTTCTAGCCACCTCAAGAAGATGCTGATTTTTCCTCTCAGCTACCCCGTTTTGCTTTGGTGTGTATGGGCAGGTAGTTTCATGCTTAATACCCTGTTATGAAAAATATTCAGTGAACGCTCTATTAGTGTATTCTGTCTCATTATCAGATCGCAACCCCTTTGCTACTGCACCATATTGCGTTGGTACTCCTTTGTGAAAATCCTTGAAATAGGAAAGTACATCACTCTTTTTTTTCATTAAATACAGCCAAGTAACATGGGAGAAACAATCAATGAAGTAACACGGGCACGCGAACTCTGACTATCAGAGCTAACATAAGAACTTCTGGTATGCTTGCCCAACTCACAAGCATCACAAATTAACTTTTCTTTATTCACTATAGCAAATAAGCAAGGATAAAGTCGACTCATAGACAATAAAGAGGGATGACCTAATCGCCTATGATGATGCATTAGGTCTTCCACAGTGCTATCTTCTCCAAGTCTCTCCATGATTGATGAAAGGGCTGAGTCTAATCCTTTTTTATCCATGTACCACAAGCCACTACGCCATGTCCCAACCCCAAGTACCCTGCCTGTCTTCTTCTCCCAGCAGATCACTGGAGGTATATTAAACAATACAGAACAATTGAATTGGTCAATAATGGCATTTATGGAGAGGAGGTTAACTAGAAATGAAGGAGCATGCAAAACTTTGGACAAAGTCAAAGTGTTGGTACAATGCATTGTACCCTTACCTACTACTGGTCGATCAGTGTCATCGGTTGTCTTAACACTCAACGAATTTACTAAATGAGTATAGGAGCTTAACTCCTTGGCAGCACCCGCCACGTGTCCAGAAGCTCCAGAGTCAATGATTCAATCTGACGAGGAAGCAGTCAGAAAGGATGAGAGGGCTAATGAGTCATAAATACTTATGAAACCTGAGGCCAAAGCAACGTTACCAGAGAAGTAAGATGGGATAGGTTTATCAGTGTCGATCCTTACGCCTTTGAGTTTCTTATGGAGTAAGTAAAAGAATGTTCGATCCTCCTCAACGGTCACAGTACTCCCCATATTTTCCTCCTCATCAGCATCCATCTTCAAGTTGGTGCGATAGCCTCCTCGGCCACCACCCCTAAAACTACCTCTCATACCTCCAAATCTACCTCTACCTCCAAAAAAAATTTCACGGGACATATTCGGACAAGATTCCATCAAGTGGCCAACCGCTCCACACTGATAACAACTGCGAGTCTCCCCTTGGACCCCAGTGACCTGAGAACTAGTAGTAGCCAATGCCTTTGCGCTTGAAACTACACTCAGCCTAGGGTGTATCTTTATTTCACTCTCTGCTTGAATCATATCTGCAATAGCCTCATCCAGTGATGGAATCTTGGCCTAGAATAGTAAAACTGATCTCCTCGAGTGAAAGATTGAATTCAGATCTTTCAAGAATTTCATAGTACTCTCCTTATTAAAACGTTGTCGCATTTTATATTTTGAGTCACTACAGCTGGACAACGGGTCATAGTGATCCATCTCAGCCCATAATCGCTTCAAACAAATAGAATACTCCTGGATAGACTTCTCTCCCTCGACCTCTGCATCGATTTCCAGATGAAGCTGAAATACCCTTATCTGGTTTTCAGTTCCGGAATAGGTGGTCTTCAGACTAGCCCACATCGCACTCACCAACCTAAGGCCATCGACAGTAGAAGCAAAAGATGCAGTCATTGAGTTCAGAAACCAGATACATAGTTGAGCATGAGTAACTTTTCGTTCCGTAGTGGAAGAGATGTTAGTACTTGATTCTCTTAGGAAGTCGTCCAGGCTTCTACCTACTAAGATGGTCTCAATCCTGCGAGACCAACTAAGATATGTAGCCGATCCATCAAGTTTTAAATCGATTGGTGGAAGATCAAGTTTGATTGGAGCAGTAACAGGGACAACGGCTGAGGTTGAGGCATTCGTTCCCTTTATGAGCCCAAGCAAGGCTTCGAGTACCTCAGGATTGAGGTTCTTCAGGACCTCCAATCCTTGTTCCACTGCACTGTCGTCTGTCTCTGATATTTCTCACACAGCAACTCAAATCACAACTGATCACAGTAACAACACAATCACATGACAATCCACATGTCTCAACACTCAATCACCAATACGCAATCCACAAACAACATAATCAGTGCCTAATTAGGTTCCCCAACTTTAGGCAAATACGATAAATCCAATTGAATAATTCATCATATCCGATAAAACAACAATATACATAAAATAGCATGAAATCAACCAAAACCGATTGGACAGTTGCGACGAGCAAACCAAAATGAAAATTCAAACTTCGGGATCCATTAGTGGCCTGACCGGCGCATGGGTGGATGTCGGCGATGGCGACGACGACAACGTAAGACCTACGTGCAGAAATCACTCCTTACGACGATCGCAACGGCGGTGGTTTCCGGCGATTCCGATGCCATACGCGCATGGAAACGGCAAAAAACTGCCACTTATTGCATTTCCCGACAACGGGAGGCGCGTGGTAGATGGAAAAATGTCTAATGTGGAGAAGATCTGATAGAGGAGAAGATGTGCTACGTTTTGGGATCGGTTCCGACGTCAACGGAGAAGTAACGGTGCTGAAATCAAGGTGGAAGTGGTGGAGACGAAATGTATATTAAGGTTTGAAAAAACGCCCTGATACCAAATTATAAAATACTAAATGAAAAAACGAGAGTAAACAAAATCTATTATTGAATCTCTTCTCATATTTGTTTCACTGATTCCTCCTCATTTTATAGAGGAGGTTATACAATCGCATTAATACAAACACATGCGTAGACAAAGAATGAAATGAAATAAATTACGCATGCTAACTTTCGCTTTCTTTTCTTCTTGTCGGGTGAATGTTTGTCGAGTGTGCTTTTGCTTCAACATTATTGTTGTCACATGTTTATTGTTCCCACATGGAGGAGAGACTTTGGTAGCCAACAAGGTCAATTTGATGTGTAGCATACGAGTAAGAGATTGAAATGGAAGAATTGTGGATTTTTATTGAGACATGGTATACGAAGGGGTTTGGCATAAAAAAATAAAAGAAAAAAATCCCAGAAAGGAAAAGAGTGATCGAGAAGGCTGTTACGTGTTTGACTCCGATATCATGAAGATTTTTATAAGAGAATATTTCTGTAAAACTCACCACACAAATTTATGGTGCTTCTAATGCATTATGTAGACAAAATAATTACAATAGATATACAAAGGATAGAATCCTAATTCAATATGAATTTTAAACTTTTTATAATTCCTGACACAAGATTGCATTGAGAGAGTCTTCATTACTTTTTATATGTGTTTTTTTACAAAAATAACTGTTTTCAATTTTTTTTGGACCCGTGTTCTTGGTTCTAGCCATGTTCTAATCTAAGGTCTAGACTTGTTATGTGCAGAACCCTTTTCGGTTATTTTGTTTTGTTTCTTATTCAATGACCTTATTTATTTTCTCGGATTTGTATTTGTATTTTATTTTAATAACATGGAAATTAATGTTTTTATTTCTCAAATTTGCATTTTTCCTTGTATATTACGTCGTAGCCATCATAACCGCCGCCCAACAGGAAATAGATCCAAAATAAAGAGCAGCCCCAAAGTAACAAAATAAAAACCTAGCAGATCATCAAAGGCCCGTCCAAAAGCCTGTAGCCACGGAAATTACGCCCATGCATGCCCTCCATAACACCTAAGCAATTGCATCAGACTCACTGTGATGCAAAATTAACCCCTCGGCCATGCAATAGTGATGAAGGAGCATCCGAGCCATTTGAACAATCCAAGCATGAAAGTAATTATTTTTCTGATGCTACCCTAATGGCCTTGAATTACTATGAAAATATGGACAAGATAAAGCCTAGGATATAATTATTTGAAGGATGGGTCTAATTGGTTGAGTTGGTAACAAGAAGACAAATCCTGTCTCAAACTTGTACAACTTCGCTGTTTTTCGGCTTGTTGTCTTATTGCTGTTGGGGTTGCCTTTTGATCGAGTTTTTATGCATTTGTTTGGAGTCAAATAAGTTGAGAATCATCCCTAAACTTCAGGGCACGTTATCAAGGAGGTTGGAGCAAATTCTATCCAACCGAAGTCATCCAAAATGCACCTAGACACCAAACTGGACAGATTCAACCAAAGTTTGTTCAAGCTGCTGAAATGGTCGATTTGGGTGATCCAAATGGTTGGATAAGGAGCTACATTAAAGGGCGACATCACGATGGATGGTTATACCAAGTTTCATCCAAAACTTGTGTTTAGAAGGAGTCAAAACCGAAGCCTAAAGTAGTTGTCAGAATCCATTTTTTCCCCTAATTTTGGAACTTAATCTTCAAATTAACTTGGTTATTATGTTTTGGTCTACTTAATGCTCTACTTTTGAGCATATTAGACATTGAATTTGATGAATAAAACATCTTTCAATCCTTGAGAATTATTTTCTCAAGATAAACTTCGTGTTCTTCCTCCTTGCAATCTTTGAACCTTTGCCCCTAGTATTATCTAAATACTATCCCCGCATGAGTTGGTATCAAGAGCCGGTTACCGTTCCTGGACTTGAGTTTTCCTTCATCAAACTATGACTGGAGGTCGAGGACGTGGTCGCACCGGAGTTGGAGGTCTTGCGAATCAACCAAATGTTCTTGATGAAAGAGATGATGTTATCGAGGAATAGCGGAGGCAAGTGGCGTAAATAACTCAACGTTTGGCAGCCCAAAGCCACGTTGATCCTGAGGATTCAAGTGATGATTCCGATTCTACATTCCAGAGTCTCTACCAAGCTGAAGAACAGAGACGTGGAGATCGGTCTAGATCATTCGGGTTCAAGGTGGAGTTGCCTGAATTCTCTGGTTCCTTGCAAGCTGAAGGGTTCGTGGATTGGTTACATGAAGTGGAACGAATCTTTGAATATAAAGATGTTCCAGAAGACGTGAAGGTGAATCTTGTTGCCATCAAGCTCAAAGGGAGAGCTTTTGCTAGGTGGGAACAAGAGAAACATGTTTGTGAGCGGAGACGTTGTCCCAGAATCGTAAGTTGGGAAAAGATGAAAAAGAAGATGAGGAATCATTTTCTACCATTTGGATACACTCAAACCCTCTACCACCACCTCCATAAATCGAGGCAAGGCTTGAAGAATGTTAAAGATTATACTGAAGAATTCTATCAATTGATCTCCCATAATGATTTAGCTGAATCCGAGAAGCATTTGGTGGCTCATTATATTGGTGGTTTGCACCAATCCATCCAAGATGTGCTGAATCTTTAGTCCATTTGGAGTGTATCATAGGCCTATCAATGTGCTTTGGCTGTGGAGAAGCAACAAAATCGAAGGCCTATCACCAGGAGTCAAACAAACCATGTAGTGCAACCTCTAGGAAGCAAACGTGCAGTACAGCCTCAAGGAGACAACCGAGCTGCTCAGCCCAGTCAAGCCTATCAAAGAGTCACTCAAAATAATTCTCACACATCCACCATCAAGTGTTATCATTTTGGAGAGCCAAGACACAAGGCTTCGGAGTGCAGGAAGCCAACAAGCTCGAATGGAAAGAATTTGATGATTGATGATAGCCATGATGAGATGTCTTGGAAGCCTAATCCTCAAGGATGTAGCAATCGATGGTGTGTTGCATAGAGATGGACATGAGACCTTGGTGATTAGAAAGAGCCTCTTACCCCCAAGGATGAGACAGTGAATGATTGGTTTAGGACCAACCTCTTCCACCATCAAAGATAAGGTGTGTGAGATGATTGTGGATAGTGGAAATTGTGAGAATGTTTTTGCTGGGGAGGTTGTCCAAAAGATAAACTTGAAGGCTGAGGATCATCCTAGGCCCTACAAAGTGTCTTGGCTCAACAAAGGAACTGAGGTAACGGTCACTAAACGTTGCCTTGTCTCATTTTCCATTGGCAAAAGGTATTTTGGCAATGCTTGGTGTGATGTGGTGAGGATGAATGCCTGCTACATGTTGCTGGGAAGACCATGGCAGTATGATCGCCATGTGATCCATGATGAAAGGAAGAACACGTATGCCCTTAGCATCAAAGGGAAAAAAGTGGTCTTGGCGCCTAAAAAGGAAGGAGTTATTCTAGCTCCACCTCATAAAAGTGCTAACCTTTTATCAATGTCCAGATTTTTAGATGAGGTTGAAAAGGAGGGCATGGTGCTTTCATTGCTGCCCCATGAAATCAAGGAGGTTAATGAGGAAGATATCCATCCAACCGATAAAAAAACGTTGCCGAAGGAGTTTGATGATTTGATGCCCTTTAAATTACGATGGTCCACCGATCTTTGATGAATATCCCGATGAAGATATAATGAAATTAGAAGCGAGTAACAAGTATGATGTGCATGTAGTAGCAGATATTTGTCATGTTTCTGTCACATCGTCAACCTCTTGGGTAAAGGAATCTCCTATGATTCTATCCGAACAAAATTCAAAGCCTACGAATCCTTTCGTTAAAGGCATTTTGGGAGTCCCTCCTATGAAAGCTCGAGTAGATGCTCAACAAAGAAAGGTACTTTTTGATGTTGGTGATCAGGTTTGGGCCGTGCTAACCCGTGATCGTGGCTAACTTGTGATCGTGTCCTTAGTGGGGAATACCACAAACTTGGAGATAGGAAATTTGGACCTTGTGAAGTACTGGCCAAAATTAATGACAATGCTTACAAGGTGCGCCTCCCTATCCATTTGAGGGCTTTTGATGTCTTCAATGTCCAGCAATTGAGTCATTATTTTGAGGAAGAAGACACCATGAACTCGAGGACGAGTTATTTTCAACCCAGGGAGACCGATGCAGGACCATTCGAGCCATCCGAACCATCTGAGCCTAAAAGTGATTATTTTTCTAATGCTACCTTGCTGACCTTGAATTATTATGAAAATAGGGACAAGAGAAAGCCTAGGATATGATTTATTTTAAGGATGGTTCGAATTTGGGGAGTTGACAACAAAGAAGACAAATCTTGTCTCAAACTTGGAGAACTTAACTATTTTTTGGCCAGTTGTCTTATTGTTGTTGGGGTTGCATTTTGATCGAGTTTCTATGAGTTTTTTGGAGTCAAATAAGTTGAGAACCATTCATAAACTCCAGGGCATGTTCTCATGGATGTTGGAGCAAATTCTATCAAGCAAAGTCATCCAAAATGCACCTAGACACCAAACTGGACAGATTCGACTAGAGTTTGTTCATGCTGCTGAAAACGGTCGATTTTAGTTATCCAAATGGTTGGATAAGGAGATAACCTCAAGGGACACATCCTGGTGGAAGGTTATACCAAGTTTCATCCAAAACGTTGGTATAGAAAGAGTCAAAAACGAAGCCTAAAGTAGTGGCCAAAATCTCTTTTATTTTTGTTCCTTATTTTAGAACTTAATTTTCAAATTGACTTGGTTATTATTTTTTGTCTACTGCTCGACTTGTGAGCATATTAGACATTTAAGTACAATAAATAAACACCTTTTGGGTGAGAGAAAAATTTCCTTAAAAATCAAAGTGTTCTGCATCCCACTTTTGCCTTGCAATTCTCGAAAATTTAGCCGCTAGAAATCTTATAATTTTAGGCTAGCATCAAAACTATGATCTTCTCATCAACTTGGTGAATGCAAACATCATGGGGATGAATCTGCAAGTGTTGATGGAGCAAGGTTTCGAGAAAATGCTTATTTTTCACCAGTTTTCTTCTAAGATGGTAGATATTTTTGATCTATTCTTTCTTGTAACTTTTTTGTTAGATCCTTACCATTCTTTTGTGGCAGAAAGTGACCTTGGAAAATGCTATGTGGTCATATGCCATGAGGATGCTCGAGTACGAAGAGACGCTGAAGAATGAAGCTTTTTCCTCAAAGAAGAAGGAGAAACTTGCAGGTGCCCTGGCGTATGCCCAAGAAAATGATGCCGCCAAGCAAGCAGCTTTCGAGGAAGAGTGGAAGGAACACGTGGCCTAGTTAGAGGAAACTAGGCCTAAGAAGGAGCAATTGGAGCGTCAAGTTAAACAACAAAAAGAAGAGTTGGACACGACAAAGTTGAGACTCCACAGGGATATCCCAGAAGAGTGTCTCACGGGATCAGTCATTGAAGACATTCTTTGTAACTTCGTTAAGAAGGCATGTGTGAAGGTGTGGTTCATTATTCATTGTGATCTGGACAGAGCTAGGCGACATACAAACCAACACTCCTTGATTTGAACAAAGACAAGAATTTTGAGGATTACCCTCCTTCTAGTCCTTTCCAAATTGTTCCCAACCCGATCCATGAGCCTTATCGAGAGCAACTAGAGGGTTGGATCAATAGAAAACCTTTGGAGAATATAAGATTTTTGTGGCTCTCTTGTAGAACTTATTGCTTCTATTTCCTTTCGTTTGAGAAAATTGTTGTTTGTGTGCTGACTTTTCTCTTGTTGGCATGTTGTTTATATGGATGTCAAATCAGCTGTCTTTGATTGACCATTCTTTGGTTTACAGGTAAGGAAAGTTTCCTTGCCATTTTTTCTTCAAATGATTTTTGTTTTCCTATATCTTGTTGTGGGGAGTCCGTTGGGAATATTCCAGACTTTGTGAAAGTTGAAATAACAAAATAAGGCAACAACACAAGATTTATATGGTTCAGCCTGAAAGCCTACAATCATGGGAGAAGAGGAGAATCAATCCACTAAGAAACAACATTCTCGTGATACAATAGAGACAGAGAGACACAGAGAATAACTAGAAGATACTGAGAAAACCTCTAAAGTCTTGTAGACACAGAGAGCCACATTCCTAGTCTCACATCTCTCTATTTTTCTCTCACCTAGTTTCTCTCCTTTTTCTACCCCTCTTCTCAACCCTAATAGATAAGAAATCTCACTAGAGGGTCCTTCTAGGCCCGAGAATTATAACTTTTATCTAGAGACTTGAATAGGTTGGACAACGATGTTCATGTTAATCATGTCGTAACCATTGTGGCCTTAGAAAATCTAGAAGACGGCCAAGCTGATCTCTAGTGGGAGGTGCACCACCTCCGAGGAGCGATGAAGGAGATTTCGAAGAACATCACCCATCCGCCCTCCTCCATACAACTCGGTGCCAATTCGTGATGGAGTATGAGGAGTTGCTTGATAAGTTCGTGTCCTCAGGTTCTTTTTGCTGTTGGGTGAAGCCAAGCCCTCGGAAGGAGAGCAAGATGAGTTTAGATACCTTATGCGTAGGCTCAATTTGTTATGTTTGTCGAGACTGAGAGAAGAGCGGGCCATCTACGACCCCTTTATTTTTGTTGAGTGCTGCACACTCTTGTATATAGATGGTATCGTAGGTATAGGACTAGTGGGTTTTTTGTTGCAAATGTTCCCCGCCAACCTCCATTTTATGTGTTCTCTCTTGTTTCCTTGTAATTGGTTTTCTATTTTGACCTGCATAAGTGAAATCAAAAGCAAATGTCGTAGTGATACACAAGGTCTACCTTGCCATCCTTGTTTAATCGTTTGAAACCTGTGGGATCCTTATCAAGAAAGGTCGCCATCACATACAGAGCGCGGAGCATCCATCATGGTTTTCCATGAGACGTCTCAAATGAGGTGTTGCCATTTTTTCGAGGAACGCAAAGCGTCCATCATGGGTTTCGTGAGGTATCACCGTTCTTCATAACGATCCTGTAGTTGCCTTTTTTGCCCTTGATATAACTCCAAGGGGTATGATTTGCTCCCTTGTAAAGGGTATGTTGATGATGCAAATCTTAGGATATATAATCAATGCACAAATAATCACAAAACAAGCTAAAATATCCTAAAATCACTATAAACTGCAAGAGAACGGCGTCAATTATAGCAATAAAATGGTCTAACCACAGGGAGGCAAATTAGACTCTTAGCAAATTTGACTCATTAACCATAACCACATGCACAAAATTACAAGAAGAAATTGAAATGTATAGTGACTAAATAAAAAAAATCATAAAATTAAATGCAGAATTAAATTGAACGGAAAGAAAGAAAAAGCACACGGGTTTTGTTGAAACTTAATGATATAAAATTACTCCTAACATATTTCGGGTGATTAAAACACACAAGATCAAATTAAAGTCCCTAGTTTGATATTATACTGATAGGAAAGTGTTGATTTTTTTCACTCTAAGACACTGAACATGTAATTAGAATTGCAAATCTATAGCATGCTGAATACATAGCATATAAATTCATTCTCGTTATACTAAAATTCTAACAATATGCGTTAAATTTTTTAATATAACTTCTAGGCACATAAACACCATAATCCACCCCTAAAACTCATTTTTTCAAAGATTGATTTAAGAGTTTCTAGACTAAGTATGCTCCCAATTTCGTAGCTAAAGAGGCAATCAGTCTTGGGCTTGAACAAGCATGTTTTGACGCGTACAAAACCTGCAAGTTGAAAATCA
>JAOWBN010236192.1:0-12318 GCA_028565015.1 Pinguicula moranensis
GGGGGCGTGACGGCCGGCCGGGCTGGGGCCTAGCCCGGCCACCCCCGTCCGGCCTAGCCCGGCCACCCCCTTCTTCCGCCCTTGGCATCAGGGATTTGAGGGCGTCGGAATAGTTTGATGGTTGGAGAGAGCACATTTTAATGGATTTATTGCTGTTGTTTGATGGTTGGAGAGAGACAATATTTTAATGAATTTATTGTGATGTGATGTTTCTTGCCCACTTTCTTGAGTTAGGATTCTTGCTCCATATCATTATCCTTATTTCTTACATAAAAATTCGTTTCTTAATAGTAAGTTTTAGATCGCACTAATTACCAAAATTATTACCAATTCAGATCATTTTCGTAATTATTCTTACGACAATAATTTAAATATTTTGAAATTATCAATTAATTATGTATTAGTTATTGTTTTAAATATTTTAAATTATTAGATAAATTATGTGTTAATAATTCAGTTAATAACCATTTAAAATTATGTTAATATTTGTTATTTATTCTGAATTTTACAATTAACTATGTGTTGATAATATTATTCCGAGTATATTAACTTTTTGTTAATAATTTTTTGGTGATAATTATGTGTTAATTATTTTATTTCAAATTTTTTTAGTTATTCTGAATATTCTAACTATGTATTAAAATTTTGTAAATAAGTTTTAGAGATATATAAGTATGTCTTATGGTAATTCTATATTAATTACCAAATTTTTTATTTATGCGTATGGTAATTGTTAGAATTAAGATATTCTCAAATTTTATTTTCTGAATATGCTAATTCTGCATTAGGATAGTTTCGGATTTTGTATTTTGAATTTGTTAAGTGTTTATTATGTTAGTTAGTAAACTTTCAGATTTTGTTTCTGAAAATAATTATTAACTATGTCTTAATAATTTATTTTAGGTAATTATATTACCATAAATTTTGAATCAAAAGAAAATCCATAGTAAAATTGCTCATGGACGGCTGCCTAGGACTAGTTTTTAACAGGGATCATTGTGACCCCACCAGATATCTGGATACTCACGAAGAATGGCAAGTGTTGTATAGGAGACGGGTTTTTAAGTGGGACCTAGTGACCTCCACTAGCTACTTGGATGCTTGTTGAATCAATTTAAGATCGTATTTTGATTTATTTCAGATTTTTTTGATAAATTCACAATTTTTTTTAACTGTGTTAAAAAAATGAATTGTTACACGTTAACAATTACATGTGCTAATTCGTTTTGCTGTAAATGCTCTCATGTGTTTTTACCCTGAATTTATTTCATTACTTGAAAAATTAGATTTTCTCAAAAGTTTCTGGTTATGTCGCATGTGATAATTGTGAGTTTAGCGAAATTTTCAAACGTATTGCATGATCGAAATTTCTTCAAAAATTTGATTTTAAAATTGTGACTAATGTCTTTTTATTTTAAATAAACTTGTAGATA
Source organism: Pinguicula moranensis (assembly GCA_028565015.1). Classification (NCBI taxonomy): domain Eukaryota; kingdom Viridiplantae; phylum Streptophyta; class Magnoliopsida; order Lamiales; family Lentibulariaceae; genus Pinguicula; species Pinguicula moranensis. The sequence goes on from JAOWBN010236192.1 coordinate 1,434, forward strand.
TGGCACCCCCTAACATGATCAGTGAGTTCTCTTCCAACTATAAGTTCAATGGAATGAGCTATGACATCTGGCGTATGAAGATTCAGTATCTTTTGAACAAGAAAGATGTCCTAGAGCACACTACTACCATCATGGTAGAACCCGATAAATCAAGCGAGATCTATGATGCATGGGCCAAGAAAAATCATTGTGCTCGCTATACTATGTTGTACTGCATGCACGATGAGCTGATTGGCTAATTTGAAATACACCCCATGGCCAAGGCCATGTAGGATGCCCTTATGGCTGCATACGGCCAAACTTCTGCTACAAGACTTCATATCTTGCATCTCTAGCTGTAGTATAAGATCGATTTGAGTCGACCTGTACTTGAACACATTTGGATCATGACTGCAATGTTGCGTAACCTTAAGGCTGGTGGGATCAATATTTCTAAGTATGAGCATGTCAAAAATGTGATTCGGACGATAGAGAAGATAGTCGATGGACTCCATTTAAGATTCTGATGTCCCATGATGTGAGCATTAAGACCTCTGATATAGCTAAGCACCTACAACTTGATGAAGAATGCTTGGGAGCTTCTGAAACCTCTGCCAGAGTTTATGCTGCTCAATGGGGAAACCATAAGAGTAACAAAAAAATTGGCAAGCTAGCTAAGAAATCTCAGAAGTTCGCTCCCAAGAGGAAGATCACTAAGCAACCAAAGGCTCAAGGCCCGAAAAATATGGTATGTGTGAAGTGCTACAATTATATGAATAAAGGGCACTTTTCTTGGGATTGTTACGAGCCCAAGAAAGTACTTTACTCCCACAATAACCCCAAAGTATGCGTATACTCTCATGCATTTTAAGAGGATTGTTGATTCAGGAGTGAGCCAACACGTAGTAAACGATCAAGTCGAATTTGTCGAGTTTCATCATTGTGACACCGGAACACAAAGCGTTAATATGGAGAATGACAGTGAAGAAGTTGTCATTGGCATTAATACCTACAAACTCCAACTCTGTAGTGGAAATACACTGTTGTTGCACGACATAATCTATCTACTAGGAGTTAGATGCTACTTACTTTCAGTAGTTTCCTTGTTGCAACTTGTTTTTTCATTTAATTTTCGTCCTAGAGGATTCAATATTGAGTATGGTGATGATGTGTTGGTCACGGTTCATAGAAACATGAGTTTTGTGTTCTTGATTTGAATGATATTTATGATTTTCATAGTTTATCTCTTGCCTTAGTTTTCAATATAGATAACATTTCTGAATCTGTTTAGTGGCTTGCTAGACTTGGTTATAGTGGACAAGATAGGTTAAATAGACTTGCTAAGGAAGGTCTATTAAATCAACTCACTAAAGCTAAGTTACCTGTGTTTAAGCCTTTCTTAGTTGGCAAGGCTAGTAAGAAATCTTTCGGTAAGGTTTCTAGAGCTTCAAATTCCCTGGATTTAATCCATTTCGACATTTGCGGACCCATGAATGTGAAAGCATGTCATGAGGTTTCTTACTTCATCACCTTCATAGATGACTACTCGCATCTTGGACACGTGTACATGCTATCTCATTGTTATGAAGCACTTGATGTGTTCAAACACTACGTAGCAGAAGTAGAGAACCAGTTGAAGCAAAAAGTTAATATTTTCGTATCGACCGCAGTCGCGAATACCATTATTATATGTTTAAAAGGTATCGTAATGAAAATGGCATAATAAAGCAACTTACAGTTCTTTATACTCCACAGCAAAATGGTGTGGCAGAATGTATGAATCACACTTTACTTGATACAATTAGGTCAACGATGACGCGAACCAACCTACCTATTCACTTTTGGGGAGGTGCGTTGCTCACGACAACATACATTTTCAATAGAGTACCAAGCAAAAGTGTGCTGCTCACCACTCCATATGAGTTATCGAATTGAACAAAGTCTATTTTGGATCATATACGACCATGGGGTGACGAGATATGTGTAGAACCCAACTCATCAACATGACAAACTTGGTCCAAGAGCAGCAAAGAGGGTGTTCATTCGATACTTTGAGCATTCCAAAGGTTATGTGATGTTCGACGAATACCAGAATGGGAGAATGACTAAAATAGACAGTAGAAATGTCAAATTTCTAGAGGAATAGTTCCCAACTATTGGTGAAGTAAAGTAGGACAGTCAGTTGTATGAGTTGCAACGAGACTTGCCACTATCTCTTGGCGAGACAGAGAGTATGTCTCAACAATTCACCCAAGATAGTGCAATCCCACCTACTCAAAGTGAAAACTTGCCAAACCATAAGGGTTAACATGGAAGAGAGGTAAGTCATCAACCTTTCATAACTAAAAATGAGATTGGTTCTCAAAATCTAGACCAAGACGATGCAATTATGAGCCCCACAAACCACATGGTTAGTGGGAGCGGCTCTTCTCATACCGTCAGCCCCACGAGTCAAAGGGTCAATGGTAATAGATCCTCAACCAGACATGAACTCCGAAGGAATGAACGCGGAAGAATTCATCAACGATACTTTTATACAGAGAAAAATGTATTCTTTTGTACTCATTTGAAAATAAAAGAGCTCACCTCTTATAACGAGGCCATGGATTCACCCGATAGAGAAAAATGGTTAAGTGTTATGAGGGATGAGATGGACTCAATGCACAAAAATGAGGTATGAGAGCTTATTGATCTTTCATATCGCCAAAAATTGATTGGATGTAAGTGGGTATTAAAGGTTAAACGCGGTGCGGATGAATCAATCAACAAGTTCAAAGTTTGACTCATAGCAAAAGGTTTCCCCAAAATTGAGGGTGTGTACTAGGTAGAGACATTTTATCCTGTTGTGAGAATTGCCTCTATTTGCCTACTTCTGGCTCTGGTCGCCCATTTGGATCTTGAGCTATTCCAAGTGAACGTAAAGACTACATTCCTCAATGGAACACTTGAGGAAAAGATCTACATGGATCAAACTATTGGGTTCGTCTCAATAGGTCAAGATGACAAAGTGTATCATCTTAAAAGATTTATATATGGTCTTAAATAGTCTTCCAGATTGTGGTACTTTAGATTTCATGAAGACATTACTTCACTTGGCTTTATCATGATAGATGAAGACCACTGTGTGTATGTCCTAATGACAAAGGAAATAATCATATTTCTCTCCTTGTATGCCGATGACATACTACCAGCTTTAAACAACATGGAAATGATCAACGCCACCAAGCAGTGACTATCTTCTGTCTTCGAGATTATAGATATGGGTGAGGCTAGGTATGTCCTAGGTGTGGAGATCAACAGAAATCGTCCTAAGAAGCTACTAGTTTGTCCCAACAAGTATACATAAATAAAATCTTAAAATAGTTCAGAATGCATTACTCAAAACCCGTTGACACCTCTATTGATAAAGGTATGGTGCTAAGCCTTGATCAATGCTCGAGAACAGACAAAGAAAAGGAACAAATGAGCATTGTCCCCTATGCCAGTGCCTGTTATATACGGTTAGACATTTGCTTTGTGGTTGGGTTGGTGAGCCATTACAAAAGAAACCTGAGACCTGCTCATTGACAAACAGTTAACATGATCTTTCGTTACCTTGATGGAATGGTCGATCTAGTCCTATGTTACCAAGGGGGAGATCTACAGTTAAAAGGTTCTACGGATGCTGATTGGGGACGGGATTTGGATTAGTCCAAATCAACCCCTGAATATGCCTTCATCCTTGATCGATGAGCCATATCTTGGTGCAGCAAGAGGCAAGACTGCATTGCTTTGTCGACTATGAAAATAGAATATGTCGCATGCAGTGTAGTCATGCAAGAGACACTCTGGTTTAAGAGTTTTCTATAGTACCTTGATGTGACTCTGAGGTCTGATGTTCCTGTAGAAATGAACTACAATAATACTGCAGGAATTCTGTTTGCTAAGGATCCAAAGTTCCATAGAAAGACAAAGCACATCTGGAGACATTACCACTTTGTTCGAGATGCTGTCAACAAAAGGGATGTCACTATCAAGTATATTTCTACCGACAAGATGATCATTGATCCAATGACCAAACCCATTCCTAGAGATGTATTTAGAGCTTATATCATGAGTCTAGGATTACGTAGGGGTTGATCACATCATGTAATGATAGAACATATTTTTGTAACTTCTGATTATGTAATGAATTGGTGTTTTCTTTTGATCGAGCATTTTTTGGTGTATGCAACCAAATGATTAGGCACAAGAAATGTCACAAGGTTTTGTGATTGGCCCTATCACACGGGTAATCACCCTTATGCTTGTGCAGCATGAAAGATGAGACTGGCTTATGTTATGAACAATCGCTTCAGTATGTCTGAAATGAGATTCTAAGTAAATCAGATGTGAATTGTCTTAGTTTTCACATTAAAAATTCAGTGTATTTATCCAATACTATAATTCGCATAGCATAAGTAAGTGACATATCCAAATTAGTAGGAGTCATGCCATGACACACATGTTATATTATGTGTGCCACAACATGACTGTTGTGAAAATGACAAAAGAATCCCCTAATTGTCATTGTGTGATCACACAGACATACGTTTGTCTACCTAGACGTTACTCTTTAACTTAGAATTATGGCTTGAAGTTGAGGCTCAAAGATACTACTTTAGTATGTCATCCAATGGCTAGAATCCATAGTCGAGTCGATATGGATGGTCATCAGTAAGGAACAATCTGTCTAGTTTCACCATATTTGCTATGGCGATTACATTAAGTAGGGTTGAATAAGGATAATACCGGCAACGAACTAGCCGTGTCAGCTACCATTACCGCTAAGGTAGCGGATGGACGTGGTGGATCCATTATCACTACCTCCATCCGCTATTTCGCTACCTTAGCGGTAACGGTAACGGAATAACGGTAGTAGAAATCCATTATTTCAAATTCATACAATATGTTGGCGGTAGCGGTAGCAGAAATCTGCTATTAAAATGGCCCTAAATTGTTATCGTTATCATTTTTGCCATTACCGCCTTTAGTAGTAGTGATAACGGTAACGGTAACGAAAATGGAATTTCGTCAGTTTCGCTACTCGTTATTCACCCCTAACATTAAGGGGGTGTTTTGCGCAGACCCTCTTATGCTTATAATTGAATTATAAGAACTTTTTTTGAAAAATGAAGAGTTATTTTTGGCGGGAAATGTGATTTTAAGAAGATTATAATTTTAAGAAGGCTGTGCAAAACAGGGCATAAGTATTTAATCAATAGCTTAAAGAGATGAGTAGCTATTGGCGATGCGAAGAGGATTTGGGTATCGTTACTTTGAAAGTGCATGTTAGTTAAATGATGAGTTAATAAGTTGTTGTAGTTACTTTTTGGCCGCACAACTCACTTTTCGTATGAAACATCAGGAGATTCAAAAATATATTTTGTAGTATGGCTTATATAGACGAGTGAGAGCTGTTAGACAAAATAAGTTTTTGTCTAATTAAATTAATTAGAGTAATTATTTGTTAATTACCTAATATTAAATATTATAATTAAGGTAGGATTTTGCTATCCTAATTAAGGTTGGATTCTGTCTCCCCTTCTATATGAGGGGCGCAGTAGGTACCTACTTCTATACACCAATACACAATTCTTATGTGCCGAGAACTAGAACAAATACAGTGTTCTCTCAAATTATTGCTTCACCATCTCTGGATGAGAGATTTGAGTTCGTGAATTATACGGGGACTCTCAATTTCCCGGTTCGTGTTCATGGCATAATAAACTGAAGGATTACAATTCTATCAGTCTTCCACACTAATAGGGTAATAACTCTATTCATATCTACAAAAACAAACCCAAAATCCAGTTTTACAATGTCTATTGTTTAGAAAACCCAAAACTACATTAAATGTAAATGCTCTGTAATAAAGAAAGGTCTGTATCATTTAGTAAAGGTTTGTCAAGCACGTAATTCAAATCAACAACAATTAACGATTTATTAGGTTAATAAAAGTTGCAAACACGTGCAAATAAACATGCTACTAATGCGGTGAGTATTACGTGCAATTAAGTCAATTTAGGTTAGAATAATAGTGCAATAATTAGAAACATTTTGTTAAAACCCAAGTACTAGTATGAGTTAAGCGCGATTTGAATTCGAACTTTGTTTTCACACCTAATTTTTTTTGCAAGAAACAAATGGCCATACCTCGACGGAATATAGCACGCTCTCAAAATACGCGTTAACGTTGATAAAAATCTATCGGGTTTTGTCTTCTTTTAGTCTGCAGGGCCATAAATGTGAATAATTAATGTGAGAAGCACAATATTTGTTTTGTTTGGAACACGTTGTACCAATATTTTTTCTATAAATGATTGGAATTTTGAAAGAATATATAGAAGGGCTCATGAGCATGAGCTGATCTACTAATTTTTTTAGATAAGCTAATGTTTTATTACTTTAAAATAAAATTAATACAGGTATACTCCATCAGGATGAGGAGGTCTAGTCTGATTTCTCTACATTCACACTCATTATCCGTTAACTACAAGGCAACCTACATTCTCCTGAGAAGCGTTGGAACATACTCATCAGAGCTTGCAGTCCATCGATTTCAAGAAAGTTCCAAAAGGATCACTCGGAGCTCTTGGGAGGATGTGTCAAAGAATTGAAGATGGAGGCTTGGGATTGAAAGACATGACTGCTTTTATTGATGCTTTCCTAGGCAGGTGGGAGTGGAAGGTACTTCAAAAATGAGGATGAAAGTTTCTGGAAGCAACTATGTGAAAGCACGTATGGAGATTTATACAAGTGTACATTGTATGAGGGTCCTATTCCGGATTTATCCCGACAATAAACTTGGTGGTGACATCTTCTAACTATGTTTAGAATGGCTGAATGGTTTTGCAAAGTTGTTACAACCCGTGGCCAATCAGTCTATAACAAAAGCACCCAAAAACAGATTGGAGATGGGCATGATACAAACTTTTGGAAGGATAAATGGAGTGATAATTACAGGATATGTGATCTCTATCCAACACTATATCATATAGCTCGGGACAAGTTCAATCTGATTCATAAAAAACACATCAAAAGTATAACTGGTAACACTACTTGGTTATGGACATGGCAAAGGAAGCTTGATATGCATATGAGACTATCCATGCTTCTAGATCAATTACAAGATACACCCTTTGAAATCAGTCTAACAACTTATACAATCGATACATGGAAATGGAACAAGCAGGCAACCAACAATATTCGATTGTAACAACTTACCATGAAATCTGCCAATGTTTAGGAGCTTGTGGAAATCTCAACAATCTGAGATTGAAAATGAATTGAACGCGATTGTAATTGCAAGATAGACGAAATAAGAACTCTGTTTCGATTCAGAGCAACGAAAGGAGCAGTTATTTGTTGTAGTTTTAAAAATGCTTAAATTACAATAACAAAATAGAAACACATTTATACTAACAAAGACGCGTATTCGAGAAGCCAAGGAACATTGCTTTAATATCAGCCATCCAATCAATGCGTATCATACTGCTTGAACTCTACCACGTGTCTCTTCTCTATTTCCTCTTCTTTGGCCAACAAAAGCGCGATTTCACTTATATTTATCCCAACGTTTATATCTCTGTAGCAGTTCTTCACTTGCATCAGTTTGTTTCTTCCACGCAAGGCTGTTTCATATGCCCTATTCTTGCATTTGTAGATTGCAATGCTTGAATTACAGCGCATAGTGCCTTTATAGCTTGATAATTCAACACTCCCTCCTCAAGATGAGCATTCCAGAGGCTCATTTTGCTCAAAATGAAGCGAAAATCAAGCACCGGAAGTGCCTATATAAGCTAGTTGTCATTGAGAAGATATGTGTAGAGGCGGAATGAGTCCAGATTTGAAGGTGTCATGGACCACATGACAATCAATCTCGATATGTTTCATCTAATCATGAAACACCTAGTTGGCAGTAATGTCGAAGGCAGCTCAGTTGTCACAGTGAAAGGGAACAGGCAGAACCGAGGAGGACTGAAAATCTGCTAGCATAAAAATGATCCGTTGTAACTCACGTACAGTTGCAGCCATGGCGTGATATTCCGCTTCAACAGAGGAACAAACAATGATGGGATGCTTCTTGGTCTTCCAGGAGACAAGGCTAGTGCCAAAACCTAGTCAGGGCATGCTTGGAGGCACGACAGTTACCCCAGTCAACATCGCTATATGCAGACAGATTGGTGGAAGACATATTGGAATAAAACAAACCAAAGGTTTGATTACCAGCCAAGTACCGAAGGACATGTCTAGTAGCATCCCAATGAGAGTCATGGTTTTTTTTCACAAACTTACTCAGTTGCTGGACGTCATAACTAAGATACTGCAGATGGCCATAGACTCTTCTGAATTTTTCAGGATTGTGGTATAGAGATGTACTGTCCTGATCATCAGGTTCAAAGATGAATCCACCAGGCAGGGAAGTGGAGGATGGTATCCAAATGCCCTGAATCAGAGCGGAGATCATGGATATACTTGCACTTACTAATATAAATTCCATCCGCAGATATGGCAATTTCCTTGCCAAGGAAATACTTGGTTGTCCCCATATCTTTTATAGTGAAAGCAGCATCAAGATATTACTTGATCTTGTCCATTTCGGTTACTGAAGTACCAGTGAGCGACACATCATCGACTTAGACTAGCAAAAACAACTGGTGAGAGCATACAGATAGAGTAAAAGACAAGGATCATGATAAGACTGGATAAAACCATATGCCTGCAACTTGTTGGTGAACTCTATGTTCCACTGTCTTGATGCCTGCTTGAGGCCATAAAGGGACTTCAGCAGTTGACACACTTGTCCCTTCTTAGCCTTGTCATAACCAAGTGGAGGATGCATGTACATCTCCTCATCTAAAGATCCATGCAAGAACGCATTATTGACATCCAACTGTTGGATTGGCCAATTTCTGGAAGCTGAAATGGCAAACAATAGTCACACAGTCACAACCTTAGCCATTGGACTAAAGATCTCAGAATAATCCTCTGCCTCAACTAGTTGTATCCTTTTGCCACAAGTCTGGCCTTATAGCGATCCACAGTACCATTAGGCTTACATTTGACACGATAAACCCATTTGGAACCTATGGCCTTCTTGCCATCTGGTAGTGAAGTTATGTCCCTAGTTCTGTTGTTTTCCAGGGTTGATAGTGTTTTGGTTCAGTCATAGTGGAGAGGTTAGCAGCAAAATCACAGTAAGAACCTGAGAAAAGGCAGGTGAAGTCTGATGGGGTGCATATCTTTGGACTGTCTTCAGCTGCCTGGGTCGTAAACACATAAAAATCATCAAACCATGAAGGAGGATGAGTATTTTTTTTGAGCTACACCGAACTAGTGGATTCTGAGATACAACAGTGATAGGGGATGTAGATGGTGGTACTTCCACAACATGAGAAGGTTCATCATGGAAGGCTGAATCCAAAGGCAAGTTAGCCTCATGTTGTTCAGCACTCTGCTCCTACACTGGAGGAGTAAACTGGGGTGCAACTGAAATATGATCATTCCTATCAAGATCTTCTTTTATCCAAGAAGCATGATCTGACAAAACAGCCTCAACATCAAAATCAAATTCATAAGAAAATATGTCTTCACGAAACTGTACTTCTCTAGATACAACAATTTCTTTTGGAACTTGGCAAGTAGATCTTGTATCCCTTTTGACACAATGGGTAACCTACAAAGATTCCACGAAGTGCACGGGCATCAAGCTTGTCCTTTTTCGGATGGTGATTTATGCCATAACAGATACATCCAAAAGTCCTCAAGTTGGTGCGATCAGGTTTCTGCTTCTGTAGAGTTTCAAATGGGGATAGCCGCTGCAAGACCCTGCTCGGCCAACGATTAAGAAGAAAAGTTGCAGTAAGGACTGCTTTACCCCAGAATGATTTTGGCAGCATTGTCTGAAACAGCAAGGCACGAGCAATCTGCAACAATGTTCTATGCCTACGCTCAACTAAACCATTTTGTTGAGGTATGTAAGGGGAATTTCTTTGATGTAATATACCATTGTTGCGAAATAGTTTCAAGAAATCATCTTTCAAAAACTCACTGCCATTGTCAGTTTTGAAGGCCTTAATCGTCACTCCATACTGCGTCTTAATCATCAAGATAAAAGCTTCAATGAAACTGTGTACCTGCACCTTGTCCTTGAACAGAAAGGTCCAAGTGCATCTGCTGTAGTTATCAAATACAGTCAGGAAGTATTTGAATAGATTTGTAGAAGGAATTTTATAGAGTCTCCAGACATCCATGTGGACTAAATCGAAGCACTGATTAGATCTATGTGCACTGCAATCAAAAATTACTTTGCTTTATTTGGAGAGAGGACAAATTTCACAAGCATCAACACTATTTTTCATATTTGCATTTCCTGCCGAGATGTTCAAATGATTCATTACAGCAACTGAAAGATGTCCAAGACGATTATGCACCAAATCTAAGGTCACAACAGTATATGCCTAAATACATTTATTCTGCTCTGAAAGTAATCTACAATCTTTATTGAATGAATTCAAGCAGGAAGAAAAGCTGGTTGTTCCTTGCATCACTACATCAGAATTGAAGGATTCTTCATTTAGTATGTATAGTTCTCATATGACATGACCCACTGCAACAATCTTGTGGCTCTCAATGTCCTGTACTATGCACTGATCAGGCAAGAAATAAAATCCCAAGTTTGAATCCTTTGCTAACTTTCGAACTGAAAGGATATTGTATTTGAAACTAGGCATATAGAGACATGATTTCAGAAAGAACTCCATAGATAAAAACACAAATTCTTGAAGTGAAGTCAACCTATGATAGCTTCCCCACTACATATAATAGGCTTGGTACTACCATTGGGCAGCCACACTTGCGTCAGCGAGGTGAAAGTATATCCATT
>JAOWBN010236203.1:0-12317 GCA_028565015.1 Pinguicula moranensis
ATAATGAGAAAAAGGTGGCTGATTTTGAAGGTCAAATTGAGAAAGACAGGAACGAAGGGCTTTTCTTCAAGAGCCTGGCGGACAAAACACCAGCGGACAAAGAGAAAGCTATGGAAGAGGCAGACAAAGTCAAAGAAGTAGCTAAGAAAAGCACTGGTTCAGTAATCAAAAGGAACATTTACCTGGCACTGATCGGTTTGGTAGTTATTGGAGTTGCTGATGCATCAATCTCTTCGACATTCGATTGGAAGAAGGTTGCTGCTCTCGGGGTGATTCTTGTGGGTTTGCTCTCTCAACTCATATATGAGCAGAGTGTATTGTCAGAAACTGATAGTATAGAACGAAAAAAGAGTAAAGATTAGAGAGTGATGGACACATTTCCTTGTCTAATTACGCATGGGATATCATGAACGCAGCATGAGTCGAATGCAAACATAATCTTTGAGGCTTATCACCTTCATGTTTTCTGCTTCCAGTAATACCAAGCATGTACAGAGGTAGTGATTCATATGAGAACATGTTCATATAGAGTTATTAATGTGTCAGTTTTAGACAACTGTAAAATCATCTACCAGCAAGAAGAAAACCAAAGCAAGATAAAGGTGCATCATCTTCCAAAGTGCAGCTGACAGAATAACGGGTAAATGCTAAGGCAAAACAGTCGAACTCCAAATCTTAGATCCATTCTCAATCTAGAGAGCAATTATCAGTCATCATCTATATATGTAGCGAGAGTTATAACTCCAAATAAAATATTAATATCTAGGGCTAATACATCTGGCCAATCTTGCTGTTGCATCGTTAAGAGTGTTCAGTGATGTAACTACGATCACCAAAACTATTGTAGCATGATGCTTGTGAAACAAGAACTAAGCATAAACTTGTATTTGTGAATAAACAGAAGTTCATTCATGAATCATGAACTAACATCTTGCCAGTGGATGATGTATCATATTAGATAAAGTCTCAGGCAGGACTTACTAGTGCACATAACGGTGAACACATAAAACATGCAGTGCATTTCCCAAGTCCAACTGAAGGGTTGAGTTCACTATTAACCTTTCCTGATTAATATAAACGACAAATAAACCAAACCAAACCAAACCAAACCAAACATACCCAGTAAATCCCGCACTCTATAAACGACAAATACAGGTGACATATTATATCAAATTTATCCAATGTTTATATTGTCTCTTTTATGATTCTTTCAATGTTTCCTTTTCAGACCATCCTTTTAGATTTACACTTTAATGTTGCTACCTCACCTTAGATAGCTGATTATCCATTGAGTCCAGCAAAACTAGATACACAATTAAACATACTGGCGTAGTGCTTACAACAGCAGCATTAAATCTGATTTTGGTCTAACCTGTGACTCTCACTCCTTAAGGATCTCAAACTAGTGTCCACGACAACAGCATTGTATCTGATTACTCCTTCAAGGCCTGAAACGTGATTCTAAGATTTTACGTAAGGTGCTCTCAAGTATAACCAGCACAAATTCCAGTTATTGCAACAAGCCAACTAAAAGCCCACCTCAAATACACTTCCAAAGCTGCACACTCAACCAGCTAGTGGAACATTATCACCAAAATAGGAATATCTAACTTAACTATATCTTATTATGGCTGATAAGCGCGAGCAACAAGCGAAGGAAAGGATACTCATACTGCAAGACAAATCAGATTTTGCATCAATATGTTGAGTTAATGTGACAGGATATACAAGAAGAGCTACTTAACTTCCCACTTTCCAGGTAAAGAGAATCATGTCGGAGCCCCTGAATGGATAACAGCTCTGACAAGTATGTTCCATGAAACTATAGTTGGAACAATTTCCTTTTTCAAGGCATCATGTAAGAAGAGAATGGCATCTGATAATCTATTGGACGAACAAAGACCTTTAAACGTGATATTATAGGAAATAATATCAGGCTGCAGCCCATGTCTTAGTATACGAGACCAAATTACTGAGGCACTTCTTAAGTCACCTACTTTATAAAACCCCTCCATAACGGTGTTGTGGGTAACCAGATTTGGAGCACAGCTCCAATTTTTCATGTCCAAATACAGGGATGAAGCAAGATCAGTTTTTCCATCAGAACAGAGACCATGAATCAAAATATTGTACATCTGTACATCAGGTTTGAAACCTTTTCCAGTTACTTGGTTCCATAAATTAAGAGCCATTTCAACTTTATGGCTTCGACAGAGACCCTTTATTAACAAGCTATAAGTGATCACATCGGGCTTCCATCCTTTCTCTAGCATTTCCTTTGCTAGGTCATAGGCTGCGCCAAGCCTTTCTCCCCTGCACAACCCATTTAAAAGAGTATTAAAGGTTATAATTGTAGGGGAGGAGCTTTTTCTTCCCATTTCTCGAAACAGCCTAATTGCATCATCAAATTTAGAAGCACATACAAAGCCGTTGATCAAAGCATTATAAACAGGAGCAGTTGGCTCACAGCCATTGTTTATCATATCATTGAGTATAGAAGCTGCTTCATCCAATTTTGATCTTTTACACAACCCATTAATAATTGCTGAATATGCAAAAGCATCTAAAGCGATCCCTTTCCCCTTAATAGTCTCTAGAACATTTAAACTTTTGTCCCAGAACCCATTCTTGCAAAGCCCATCAACTAATGTTCCGTACGTTGTCGAATCAGCAAGAAAACCACTCTCCTCCATTACCTCGTAGATAGAAAAAACTTGATCTACCTCACCAATACCAAACAGCCCTCTCATCATTATATTAAAACTAGAAGCATTTCGACTACCCTCCTTCCCCATCAACTCCCATAACTCAAAACACTGTTTAATCTTTCCAGCCCTAAAATAACCATTTAGCATCGTGTTGTTTACAACTGCATCCGTTGATACCTTGCTTTCAGACATCTTCTTATAAACCCTCTCAGCGCCATCAATATCTCCAGACTCACACAACCCATGAATTAATGAACTGTATGTAAATAAATCCATTTTCTGTTCATTCTTACTCATCCTATCCCACAATTCAAGGCCCTCGCTAAACCTCCCACATTTGCACAAGCCATTGATCAAAATATTGTAAGTAATCACACTTGGATAAGCCCGCGAATCTTTGGTTAGTCTCTCCAAAATCTTGTTGGCCGCAATACAATCACCTCTCTTGAAGAAACCATCTACTAATATGTTATAACACGCAGCGTCAGGCTTTAGATCTCTCTCAATCATTTCTTCAAACACTTGCACCGCCTCTTCCAAATCACCGGTTTTGGCCAATCCATTAATCAATGTGCCATAACTATAAATATCTGGAACCAAATCTCTTGCCCACATGATATCTAGTAACTCTTTTGCCTTGCCAAAATTCCTCTTTTTACATGCAATTTTGATAAATATATTAAAAGTTTCAAGATTAGGCGATACGCCCATTACCCGAAAATGCCTAACGAAAACCTCTGCCTTATTCAGCTGATTGGAGACCACAAATGCGTTCATCAGACAATTATAGGACCTAACACCAGGCTCACAACCAAAAAACTCCTTCATTCTCTGAAAAATTTCCATAGCTTTCTCTGCCATTAAATTCCTAGAATAGAACTTCAAAACAGCTAAAGCCGTATCTTCGTAGCAAGAGCATTGTTGCAGCCGAATAAGATCAACAATTCGGGTGATACTATTTACGAATTTAGGGTCTTCGGAGCGGGATAAGCGGTGAAGGATGTGGTGGAAGACGGCGGCTGAGTGGACGTAACTAGGATGCCTGCTCGCTCTATCGAACAGGCTAATGGCTGAGTTGAGATTCTTCTCCGATTTGAGGAGCTTTAGGAGGAGTTTGGCGGTCAGGAGTTTGGGCAGCTCTGCCATGGGCGGAAAATATGCCTGGAGATTTCCTTTTATAATATACATATACCATAATACTTTCATAAATTAATAATATTCCAGGCCATGAAAAGTTTATTATTGAATTAAGATATTGTTTATTAATAAAGTAATAATTTATTTTTTAAAGAATTAAATCTATAAATTTATACAACGCACAATAATTTAGTGATGAGTCCCGACACACATCATAAAAATATCATAATTAAGAAACAATAGCATATAATATTTTTTTAAAAAATTCTTATGTAATATATGTGAATAAAAATTTATTAATTTATATATTAAACGAAACTTGTTTTAACCAATTAATCAGAATCAGATAAAATATTATTTTTGAGATAATTAATTTAGCAATGTTATACTTTATGATCATGATGTTTACGAGTTCCTTATGCGCCACGCCGGGATCAATCCAGAATTTTAGATTCAAATATGTGAGGTGAGTGAGACACAAATATAAGGTCTGAACTCTGAATGGTAGTGTGGCCCAAATATTAAATACCTTGTTGGTTTCCAAACCATCTTCAGCCCAATACAAAAAACAGCCCACATTCACGTCCACCTGAAAAACCTGCTGGGTGGAGCTGCTGCTGTCCGCCAACTAGCTGAAGAAAAGCAGGGCAAAATCATACAGAAGGAATAAAAATCTTCTCTATCAAAACAAAGGATTATTCCAAAAATTTCAATCTATTTAATTACTTGATATTTAATTTTCAGTTTTATTCTCTACTATAAAAAACACACTAATTGAGTAAATCACATTCGACTATATTATTTTGGCGCCGTATGTAGGAACCGCGACAAAAAGTCAAAATAAATGAAAGTAAACGTCAACACTTCCCATCACGTAGATGCCATGCAGCCAAAGATATCCGAGAATCTTTCGGTGCAAGATCTAATCAATTGGGTATCGGGTATCGGGTATCAGGAACGAGTTTCAAAATCAAATAAAGGAAACAATTTTTCACTTCAGTACGGGTGGATCATAACCCACTATGATGAGGAAGACATTCTATAAAAAGATTCAACAGGAAATCATAACCCTAGCACATGCGGCGTTGAACATACTGCCCAAATATTCTGAAGAATCGGATCCACGCGAGCATTTAAAATCTTTCACGCTATATATCAAAATGACTTCTGTATCAGAGGTCGTGGCAAGCCGAGTCTTCATATTAACTTTAACATGAGCGGCGCAAAATTGGTTTATTTTGCTTCTCGAAGAATCCATCTGGAACTTTGAAGAATCGTTAGTTGAGTTCTCCCAGGCCTTTGCAACACAGCAGCGGGTTGATCGAGTACCTGTGCACTTATTCGGACAAAAATACCAAAATAAATCACACGAATTCCTTCGAGACTACATTTATCGGTTCAACCAGGTATATACAGAAACTTCAAGTTTGTCTCTCAACATAAGAATTAACACCCTAATTCACGCACTTCAGTACAGGCTGCTTGAGGTAGCCCTAATGGATTATCCTCCGAACACCCATGTAAAATTAAGCTACACCTGCGGGAAACATATCCACCAAGAAAAAATGGGAGAACGTCCATGGGCCAGGAAAGATCCTATCGAAACTCGAACAATGCGAAAACCTTGGCATTTGGAAGAAAATCCTAAGAAAAAACCAGATGCTATAAAAAAAATTGAAGAAAAAAATAACAAACAAACATATATGGAATACCACACATTTCGTATACCTCGTACGGAGATCTTGAGGGCCACCCAACATACAAGCCTTTTAAACATCCAAACAAAAATGGGACCAGGAACTTGCACAATGTACTCTCCCCACTATTGCCGATTTCACAAAGATAAAGAAAATCTTACGGAAGATTGTCGTCAGTTTTTTTTATCCAAAGAAGATTGCGTCAGTTGAAACAAGAATTGGAACGCTTGGTCCAGGACGACCATCTAGACCAATGGATACTCGACCACCCAAGACCTAGCTATGTATGGACTCGAGACGAGAGTAGTGACAACCTGAAAAGGAAACAACCTCGCATTTCCATTATCATTGGAAATTTAGTAACTGAAGAAGCCCATCGAACTTACAAAAGAGAACAAAGAAGATTTCAGCAGATAGCACATACTCAAACAGGTCCTTCAGGACCCCCAATCTAATTCAGCAATGAAGATCTCCAAACCAAAGAGTCACGTACTTGCCCAATGGTCATCACAGCCGAAATCGGGGGACTCATAGTTGACAAAATCTTCATTGACCAGGAAGCGCTTTGGATATCCTATCCTTGGATGCCTTCCAACGAATAGGGTTGGACACTATCACCCTTTGCCATACTACCATCTCCTTACGAGGATTTGGAGGTGCTGAGGTTAACGCCCTTGGTTCAATTGAACTACCCACTATTTTTGGATATGGAATGCAGCAGAGAACTATTCCCATCACATACTTGGTTACAGAGGCCCCTTTCTTCTACAATGTTATATTAGGACGACCTAGCCTATTCTAGCTCAAGGCAGTCATCTATACTTACCACATTGTTATGAAATTTCCTATGGAACACGGCGTAAGACAAGTGAAAGCTAACCTCTAGATCACCAACATCTGTTACACGATGTATGGTACCGAAAAACATTCAATTGTGGAAAGACCAACACCAGCAGTTGGCCTCGAAAAAGCTCCAAGAATGTTCCAAATCACGGAATCAAAAAATGTTTTCCACCCAGGTACAAGGAAATTTCCCTGAAGGAAGATAACTCGAAGCTAGTTGCTCACATTGGCACAGAATTAGAGCATGGTCTTGAAGCAGACTTAATCCAATGCCTCAAGAATTGCGTTGGTATATTTGCATGAAGCTCCCTCCGACTTTCCTGGGATAAGTCCTAGTGTTGCAGTTCATCACTTGAACATCACCCTCAAAACAAAGCCCATCCAACAGATAAAGCGACACTTTGGAGCTGAAAGAAACAAAATTATCAAAAATGAAGTCCAAAAATTCTTAGAAGCCTGATATGTTGAAAAAATTCAATTCTCGGAATGACTCTCTAATGTGGCGGTCATCCCAAAACACGGCAAGAAGTGGAGATTGTGCGTTAACTTTACAGATTTAAATGAATATTGTACCAAAGATTCTTACCACCTTTCGATCAAATCGCCGATTTCACTGTCGGGTATGAGCTACTAAGCATGATGGATACATTCCAAGGATATCATCAAATATTCCAATCTTCGGAGGATCGACTCAAAATAACTTTTATCACAGAAAAATAGCATCAACTATTATAAAGTAATGCGTTTCAGACTAAAAAATGCCGAAGCCACCTACCAGAGAATGATCAACAAGTTGTTTCAAGCACAACTCGGCCAAACTATGGAAGCATATGTTGATAACATGCTCGTAAAAATCCCAAAGGCAGTGGATCATATAACTCATCTAACAGAAGCCTTCAACATCTTACGCTGATACCAGCTAAAGATCAACCCGGCCAAATGTACATTTGGCATCCTGAACAAAAACTTTCTTGGCTACATGGTATCAGAAAGAGGGATCAAGGCAAATCCCGATAAAGTTATCGCTTTACAGAATATGACCCCGCCTCGAACCCTAAAGAAGTTCAATCCCTTGCCAGAAAGATGGCATCCCCTGGACAATTCATCTCTCGTCTCGGAGATAAGAGATTACCTTTCTTTAAAGCAATTAAAAAAGGAAAAATCTTCTAGTAGTCCTAGAATGCGACCAAACCTTACAAAAAGTAAAAGAATATTTAAAATCCCCTCAAGTGCATGTAGCCCCACAAACCCAAGAAAACTTGTTTGTTTATCTTGTTGTAATAGAAGAAGTGGTAAGCGTCGTGCTAGCTCGTGAAGAAGGAAATTTGCATAAACCCATCTATTATGTAAGCAAAATGTTACACGGAGTTGAAACAAAGTACCTGAAAATAGACAAGCTTGCATTTGCACTCATAACAGCAGCTAAGCGACTCCACCCCTATTTTCAATCACACCCTCTTATCGTCCTTACCAATCAACCCATGAGACAAATCTTCCCTAGACCCAATATATTAGGAAGATTGATAAAGTGGGTTGTGGAGTTCAGCGAGTACGAGATGACATATAAATCACGAAGTTCACAAAAAACTCAGATCCTCACAGACTTCATTGTTGAGACCACTCGAACTCCCGCTAAAGAAGCATTATGGACGCTCCACGTGGATGGATCATCTACTAACCAACATGGTGACGCTGGAATCGTGCTCAAAGAAAGTAGAGGTGAAACCATAAAGATAGTAGCACTTTTGGACTTCGCCGTCATAAATAAAACTGCTGAGTATGAATCCTTGATACTAGAACTTGATATCACTGCGCAGCAAGGGATCAAGAATCTCGTCACCCACACGGATTCTCAATTGATCTTTGAATAGTATATGGGAACATTTGAGACTCGTGAAGAAACACTAAGCAAATACTTGAGAAAGCTTCAAAGTTTGACCCAGATTTTTATAAATTTCGAACTTCAACAAATACCGTGCGTGAAAAATGCCAGTACTGACACTTTGTCCCAACTAACATCACATTTGAACACCCAAGCCAGACAAACCATAAAAATATTGGTATGAAGAGAGCCCACAATTGAATTACCATCTTTACTTGAAAACAAAATTATTTTGACACTCGACACCAACAACTGGATGACCCCCGTAATTAAGTACCTAAAGGAAGGAATACTTTTTTTGATACTGAGGTATCCGGACATGGTTCCATAGTGGTGTTTCACTGATCTCCACATATCCGACTAATCTTCAGGAGTGCACGGCTCGGCCTTACCATGCACCCCTTAGTAACTCGGGCCGAAGCCGAGTAGGTATAGCCCCCAAAATATCCTCCAGCAGGGTTTGATCTCTGTACCTCTTGGTAAATCAGGAAGCAGAGCCATCACTAGGGCACCATGTCCGGATACCTCAGTATCAAAAAAATAATTTTGTTTTCAAGTAAAATAAGAACCCATGCTTCCCAATTCATCCGCGTAGAAGGTGAGCTATACAAACAAAGTTTTGAAAGACCTCTTATCCAATATATCCCCTATCCACAAACACAATCCTTATTGGAGGAAATGCACGACGACAAAGTAGCCAACCACATCGGAGAGCGAGCCTTGGTCAGAAAAATTTATATGGCTTTTATTGACCCTCTATGCTTTGAGACGCATTGGATTATGCACGTCGATGTGAAAAATGTCAGAGACACAGAAACTGAATACCCCGCCTAGCTACTCCTATGACGGGATTTTCTATAACATGCCCCTTCGACACTCGGGGTTGGATATTATTGGCCCACTCCTCCAGCTCCTGGGCAAAGGCATTTTATCATTACAACTGCTGAGTACTTCACCAAATGGGCAAAGGCTAAAGCAGTGGCTAAAATAATTGAAAAAGATATAATTCATTTTCTATGGCGACACATTGTATGTCGATTCGGAGTACCATGAGTCCTCATCATTGGCAATGGGCAAAAATTTTGAGGCGCAAAGGTGGCAAATTGGTGCACAACCCTACAAATTCAATAGAGATTCACATCCGCATACCATCCTCAATCTAATGGACAAGTCGAGACACTCAGCAGAATCATACTATTTGGATCAAAAAAGAAACTCCAAGATCGAAAAGGCACTTGGGAAAATGAATTACTAGGAATTCTGTGGTCTTATCGAACCATTATTATCACCTCTACGGAAAATACTCCTTTTGCCTTAACATATCGATAAGAGGCTGTCTTAGTCGCTGACATAGCTTTCAGAGCATACCGAGCTATTTCCTACCATCCTGAAAAAACAAGAAAAGTCGAATGACAGACTTGGAACTCCTTGATGAAATTAGAAATGTGGTCCACGCAAAACTATCTAAATATCAGAGCCAATTCCGAGGACAACGCAAATCCAAACAAAATAGAGATGAACCTCAGGAGGGTGATCTTGTACTAAAGAACGTCAAAGTTCCCAATAGCCAAGGAAAGTTACAGCAGACCTTGGAAGGACCCTATAAACTTCTCAAAAAATATCCCAATGGGATCTGTCGGATAACAACCCCTCGTGAACAACTTCTTCCTCATTTGTGAAATCAAGAAAGTCTCAAAAGTTTCTATACATGTCCATAAAGAAATGTAGAGATAAGAGAAATGCCTTTCACGCCATCCGCCCCCATATTAAAACCGTCCTTTTTATGTTTTCCATCCTCGTATAAACGTATATGAAATAAAGGAACCCCATCGTCCGAGTATGTCGATACATTATATTTTCAAGACATCCATAAAAAATGACATTTACACATTTTTATGCTAAATCGTTCTTTAAAGATGACATTTATGCATTTTATGCTAAATTATCGCAAAAATAAAATTTACGCATTTTTATGTTAAATCGTCGCAAAAAATGACATTTACGCTCTTTATATTAAATCATCGCAAAAAATGACATTTACGTATTCTTATGCTAAATTGTCGCAAAAAACTTGTGCTTACGCTTCACAAGATAACCACCAAGGCATGACAATTACACCAGTCACAAATCCACTTAATTATGTATGTGTTTTAGCCTAGCCAATCAACTGAAATGCAAAACAGTCTTGCCATCCCGAACTGAAGCTAGCACCAACACGGAGAAAAGTAGGGCCGCCAGGTGCTGCTCGATTGCCTCAACCTTACACAGACAACCAGGCAACTGTAGGCCAAATCCTGAATCTAATCCACGAAAAGGCAGGAATTGCACCAGGCAGTCGCAAACTAATCTGAAAAACTTCCTATACTACTAACTTGGAGGAAGTGAGCTCTTTGAAGATGTCGAAAGAGAATGGTTGTCGGATAATTGATCGTCACAATGCTCTTAGAACTAATGGTAGATCCTACTGCACGACTATTTTGCTTCAAGTTTCTTCCAACTCGCGCATAGCTATTAAGTTGTTCTAATTCATCATCTACTGCGCCAACCACGGTGCGCCGAACAAAGAATGTGCCTCAGATAGGGTAGGGAAAGGGAGTTTGAGCTGAACTCAAGACCCACATAGTTCCAAAACTTGGAGATAGGGACTCCGGAAGTTCATGTGAAGATCATGTTTCCGGGGTTGGAGTCACCGAAGTGGACGGGGAAAACAAAATCTTCTTTATAAATATTTTAGAGCAGGGAGTCATCAAAATATAGAAAGAGCATTCACATGCCTGCTTATACTTTCAACTTTCCCTAAGAAAGGCGGACAAGCAAGAACAAAAATAGTCCTAGTTACAACAAACTTCTCACATCCTCTTAGAGGATGCTTCAGAATTTGGCCACAACAAATAAGCAAAACGATCTTCTTGTTCTTATCACTATGGTTGCCCCAAATCTACTGAAAAAACTTGCCCAGAATCCTCTGTGCATATAACACGACACATATGTAAATTGCAGTAAGGTCCAGATGGGGTTGCAATTTCCTGCACAACTCCTATTGACACCTTGGTCTGATCCAATCAAGCAAAAATCAGTAACAAGAGAGCCTCAAAAGACAACAAAGGTTATGTGCTAAAATTCATATTTACTGAAGAACAAGGTAAGATACATATTCATACCATATCCAACTGCTACAATCACAGAAAGCCTCAACAAAAGGAAAACAGAGAAACATATCCCGGGGCGCATCTATTAGACTACATAACATAAGCACATACTACATTCCCCGGATGTATAGACTTGGAAAAACGAATCCGGAGACATAGCTAATACACTACAAACTAAGAATGGATACTAAATTAAGTGCGAAAACTCGTCAAAGACAGGGGAGCTGTCCTGGATTAGCTCATCCAAAGAATAAGTTAAGGCTGCTTCGGCAGCCCGGATAGATACAGCTTGACAGAAGGACGCTGATGTGAGGAATCGCTGCACATACGCCTCTCCGTGCGCCAGTCTGAGCGGATCGTTCAAACCTCGACACGACGAACTAGAGACGCTCCAATTGTTGAGTTACCAATGACAATATGGACTCCAATTGACCAAACTGTTGTGCCAACAGAGAGGAAAAATGCTCCACATGCTGCAATCCCGCAACCGCAGTCTCCCTCAATTCCAGTTGTTGAGTTGTCCGCTTCTGGAGCTATGATAATTGATGGAAATTTAGCACCTGGTCCACCCGGTATCTCTCAAACTCGGCCTTAAAGTTCCCAAACCAGCTATCTGCCTCTTTTTTTTTTATATGCAGCTATGTGCCTCTTGTTTGCCGTACTCCCATAGGGTTTCGCGTTGCGAGACCCGACCATGCACCCATTCTCTGCCATGCAATAACTAGAACATATTAAAAATTGAATTTAAATATAACAAATTAAAATGTGATAATATTTTTTTTAGGTAATCAGTAGACTGAATTCCATTTGGTATTCTTCGGGCTCACTGGGCCCTCCGACTAATCCAGAGGTGTCGAAGCCAGATATGTCACCAGCCAGATTCGAACCCCAGACCTCACTA